>JAPQRN010000009.1:4927150-4967668 GCA_037367275.1 Coranthus polyacanthus | reverse complement strand
GTTTGTGTGGTTTGTGTGGTTCACAAACAAATATGCAATTCATAAATTACATTTATGAACCACACAAACCACACAAACAAATATGCAAATATTTTCTTCCAATACCCATTTTCACTGTCATATTAAGCTGATTTGTTCTGACAGCCATGCAAAGCAATTGGTGTTCTTAAAGATCCTTTAATTATAACACCAGACGACCAAAACCCAGATCATGATTAAACAAACTCATATTATCACTTGAGACATCCCTTTCTGTAGAGAATTACTTAATACAATGAGTAGATTTTTGTGTACTAGAAATTGTGCATGGGTATATTTTATTTTACCCATTGGCAGTTTTAGGTATATACCAACCCTTCGCCATTCTAGTGTTAAAGGTGTCATATAAATAACGTTATTATCATTAACAATGTAATATAATAAAGTACCAACCAAAGTTGATCTAAAGTGAGTACTGTGACTTATTTTGATGATAATATTTCAGACGTTTGAAGAAGAAAACTTAAGTAAAGTAAGCACTTTTTTCTTTTGCAGCTTTTTTTGTGTGTAGTACTGTTTCTTTTACTTACAGTATGAAAAGGATCTGGGTTCTTCTGACAGGTACAGCGGTGTAAGCACTTGGGAAACCAGGGATGTGCTGTCATGCATCTCAAACCAAGCAGAACATTCAGCCATTTAATTCCACTGTCCCTCTGAAGTGTGATGTCTTTGCGTAAAGTTGCAGCCTTCAGTGACAAAAACTCTGTGTAATCTATCCTTTTTTTTTTTTTTTAAAGAATAGCCTACATAATCACCAAGCCCCCATAGAGTCTGTAGAAAAAAGGTGAGTCAGCTTAACACAGAACACGGGCTGCGTAGTGCAGATAACACCATTCAGAGCCACACAATTTCACTGCTTTTCCTCAAAAATTGAAACAAGTGAGAAACAATCCAGCTCAATTTCACAAGTTCTTCAAAAGGGGTGAGAGAGATGGCAGCAGTTCACTTGCTATAATGATATAAATTTCATCAGCTGTAATATCATATATTTAAAAAAAAAAGATTATGAGGTTACAGACTTACAAGGTCACACCGAATACGGCTCGTCAAAAATGGGGATATGGTGAAAAGGTAAAGGTGTTAACCTCAGTGAAACATATTTGATATGGTAATATATACAATTATACTGTACCTTTGTCAGTGCATGCGTTATCTGTCTCACGCACTGATAGATCCTAGAGAGTGGGAGTTTTAACAAAGGCTGCAGAGCTCATCTGGCAAAGCAGAGACTGGAGTCTGACTATTTTTTTTCTGTGCATATATAAATTAAACGCTCCTCTATATAAAGCAGAAGTGTGAGTAAATGTGGCAGACAGGATTGATTTGAAAAATGGAGTCACGCAGGGGTCACAATCAGCTTCACTATTCAGTAATTAAATTTGAAATCTAATAAGACAACTGCAGTGGAAGTGCTGCAGTTTTATTCCACCCCCCCCCCTCCAACATCTGGAAGGAAACCATGTCTTCTGACATTTACATTATCACATCCTTGGCACAGATGGTGAGTTAACACTGGGTCTGTTTGGTTTTCACCACACCAAGCTCTTACATAAAAACAATTAGAAACTATTGCGTTTCTGCCAGCTGTAAGCCTGTCAGTAGGTTCATTTTCTAAACCCATAAGTCTTGTGTTTTTACTGTTTTTGTTTTTAATGTGTCAGAAGGATTTACATGCATTGTGCACGTTTTTTAATGTCTGTGCTTCTGCCTTACACCCTTTAGTCAGTGTCTAACAATGCAGTAATGTGGTATTACATAGAGGACCGTTAGTACCTGATAATGTAGTGAAAGGCATTCAGTATGATGTCTTATTAATATTAATATTCCTTTATGCTGTTATTGTTGCTTATAATGTATGTACATACCTTTGCAATTTCAATTTTAATTGTTGTTTATGCAAAATAGTCTCTTGGCTGACTCTAAACTAGAGGTCGACTGATAGCGGATTAATTCGGAGAAAGAAAAAAACTGATAGCTGATTATTTGGCCGATGACCCCAGAAAAAAAAAAAGACACTGTCAGAAATGAAGGGTCTCTGACTTTATCAAAAATTGAATAACTGTTGAAATTAACATCTAAGACAAAGTAATAAATATCTAAATAAATAAATGAATAAATTCGGATCACTGAACATCAGACGCAAAGTAATTAATGAATAAATCTGGAACTGAGAATCAAACTAAGCGTAAAAAAAAAAAAATCTAGGCAAATTATAGGTGCTTGGTATTTTTTTAGCTATTATTTTCCCTCAGTGTTAGTCATTCCAGTTGAGCTAGCCTAATATTAACGATCAGTGTGTAAGATGATCAGTCTAATTTGTAAAAAAAAACCTCCTCAGAAACAAGGTGCTTGGTCAACGAGGTGACAGACCGAGTGGGGAAACTCATTGAGCGAGAGGGCCTGAGGTCAAGCGTACACAAGCATCCTTGAGTTAAGCACTGAGTCTCTGTCAGGTTGCTGTTGTGTAGCTGATCTTCTGCTCCGAGGAGCAAAGTGAAAAGACAAATTCCCCGCGGCCTCCAATCCAGAAATACAATAACAGAGGGGAAAATAAGTTGAATCCAGATTTTAAAGAGGCAGCTGTTTCACATGTTGCGCTGTATAAACTCTGAAAACACATCAGTTGTAGACATGCCTTCAGGCTCGAGCATCTGATTAACAGCACTACAGAGGCACCGCTGATGACATGCCATTTTTGTCTGTGATCTAAAATGCTAGCTGTTGCAACCTATGTCAGATCATCCCCTTAGGATAGGAGGCATATGGTGTTGTATTCTTCCTGATCTTCCACAAGCATTATGATGGATCCTCTTGATTCTTTCAGTACCAACCTCCATCCGTTACGCTATCATCCTCACTCAGTCTACCTCGGGGACCTACTTAGATGGCAATGCGTTCTCCTCTCTGATTGGCCTGGCAGGCTTCCTGTTGCCGCATGCACGTTGTTGCCATGGTTTCGGCTGGGGCTGTGCTGCAGTGTTCACTAGCTCCATCTGTCTTGGGTGTCAGCTGGGTGGAAAATGCTGTGATTCCACTCATTTTCTCACCGGGGGGTGGCATCCATCCTGCTGCCATTCCTCAGTCTACGCGCTGGCATACATCAACACAATTCCCAACTCAAGTTCAGACACACACAGCTCAACCCACTAAAAGGGGACTGTTGTTTTGGATTGGTCATTCTTCATCAATTTGAAAGCAAATAATTTTAGGCAAGCTGAACAGATTTGCCTGACTCCTGCCAACAGACCCAGGTGCAGGATTCAAGGCGAGGGAAGGAAAAAACAAATATATACAGTAAACCTGTCTGATCCTGAAGAGAAAGGTCGTTCATATCAGCAAAATGTTGAATGGATTAGATTTGTAACTACTCTGCGAACCCAGTCGCCTTTTTTCAATATGGAGATTTCCGCCTTTCCAATCACTGCATTCTTTCTACATTATGCTCTATTGTAAGATTGGGAGGTCTGGACATGCGGTGCAGGAAGAAGTGAAGCCTGACCACATCAGAAAATAGCAGTCCTGGGCAGTTCTGGTAACAATGGTTCAGTATTGACTGAGCGCCCACTGAGGCAATGTCAGAGCAGAGCCATGCTTGAGGGCATCAGACTTGTCGTTTTCCCACCTGAGATTAGCAGCGGTAAAACTGTACTTACTGGCCCTTGGCCATTTCTCCTGCGAATGCCAATAGAGTTTAGTCCAGTTTTTCCTCAGGATGTTGTTGATTTTGTAGAATGGAACCTGTGCTGTATAGGATTTCACATTTTGGATAATAAAATAATAATGGACAGGCATACAAATCTGGAGTCAGGAAAAAAAAAAAAAAAAACAGCACAGCACCAGCTATAAAAGACAGCTACCGGCATGACTAACAAAATAAATATCCATGAATCACTCTGACACTCTTCATCATAAGAGGAGCGCTTGTAGTCTTGACCTATCAAGAGCTTGGATATCTTTAGGCTTAAGATGCAGGGCTGAGTGTTTTTACAAGATGGTGAGTAATGGTGTCTGATATTCCCCAGACCCCTCGATGTGCGAGACCCCGGGGTCATCAGAGGGATCCCCATCTAGCCACAAATGTCATGGCTCATAGATATTGCATGGGCCTCAGCCGTTTGATGTTAATTAAATGTTACTGCTCACCTAGCAGCACAGATATAAAGGAAGTGCAGGCATGAAGAAAAAGGAGAGTGGGAGGAGGGAGAGAAAAGGAAACACGAGAGGAAATGTGTGCATTCTGTAGGAAAAGAGGGAGAGGAGTGAAATGAGTGGCTCAATAATACACAAGGACAGACACCCAAATCACTCAGATAGCCAGATTTGCTTGTGATGCACTAAATCAGTATTCTCTCTCCAACTGAACATATTGCCAGCCTGCAGAAAAATATACAATTTTTCTCTGAGGGTGTGAAAGACAGACTAAAAACCCACAAACTGGGTGAAGTAGAGTCACTGGGACTGGCACAGAGAGGCCAGGGACTCCAGGCTAACCGGCTAACACCACCCACCAGCATGCCACCACTCACAGGCAGCCCACCGTCTGTGAGAAACATTACCGTTACTTGGCTCAGTGTAGAAATGTGCACATAAAGAGCGATTGTGGGGCTGACCCTGATGTGCAACACTGAGGCAGAACAGCACCGGGCGGCCATCAGCTAGGCGCTCGGCGAAAAGACAGCTGTTGATCGCATCAGGAGGTCGTCAGTCGATGAGGCAGCAGAACAACACTGAGCTGCAAAAAGGGTCTTGCCTTTAGTCCTCCTAAGTGTGAGAGGGAGTGGTGTTTGTGTGTGCATTCGCTGGCTTTGTCACATCTGAGTGGCAGAGCTGTTATGCGCATCAGTGGTTGGCCCTTAGTTGGTCGTCAGATGTTTAAATATTATTTAGTGACGCGTAGAATACAATCAGCCTTACACAGAGCTCGACAATTATTCGCCTGCACAGACGGATGATGGTTGATGAAGATGTGATCAGAATAAGGCAAGCTTAAAACCACAGTCCTTGCAGTGTAATCCTCACGCTGACAAATATATATATATATATATATATATATGGTGTATTTTTTGCAACTGTAATTGTCACATCCTACCTTCTTGGTTCTACAAACATTCAGGTTGTGAGGTTGGTGTCAATAGCAGGGGTGAACAAAAATTTGATCAGCTAATCAGTTTCCTGCTGTTGCTTTGTGGTTCTTCTTTCGTGGCATTCGAATTTACAGTTCAGACCCTGCTATTTTCTCGAATGGTGGAACCACTCAAGCCTGATAAACTAAATAGCTAATTGGGCTTTGATATGTAATTAGTGGGAATATATCTTGAAATCAAATAATGCTTGGTGAGTTAGGGTCAATAATATATACTACATAACTTGTACTGTAGGAACTTTAATAAAGGCCAGATATTCTATAGACAAATTACCGTATTTCGTCTAATAAAGTTGGTTGGCGGTTAAAAGCCAGGTCTCTGATAATGGTCCACTCTTCTTCTTGTTCCATGATATTATTTAACCGCAAAAAAATATATATACTAATCAAAAAGAAGGAATTAGAAATATAGGCCCCATTCAGAATTTGAAGAAACCCAGTATAATAGTGGTTAAGTAGTGCGGCTTTCAGTTTGTTTTGCTTCTGCTTAAAGGCTATTAAAGGTGAAGTGTTTATTTAAGGATAGATGTCTTTTTTTTTTTTCTTTGTGGGAAAAACACCTGCTAACTCATCGGGACATGTCAGTGCTTTGTGAAAGTCACCTTGGTGTGGTTACTTTGCCTTTCCGAGGCCAAGTCAGTGGTAATCAAGACAGCGCTTCATGCAGAGTGGCATTTGCTAATGTCTGGCCCGGTCAGGACACCCATGCTTTGTTGGGACAAGTCACAGGCTCTGTCACCCTGAATTAGCCTGCTGTCCCCGCTGTGGCTGAGAGAGCAGGCTGCTGGTCAGCTCGTATTAATTTCAGGGGGCTGCGGGGACTCGCTATGTCCACAGCGGCGACAACAGCAGAGCCAAGGTGTCTCCTGGGAAGGCAGGCTGTCACTCCTGTCACAGTAATATCCACATAGGAGACTTAGCATTGTCTTCTTTTTTTTTTTTTTTTTTTTTCTCTCAACCTCCTCTTTCTCTTCCTTCTTTGCAGCAGCACCTTGCACCGCTACAGCCGAGGCATGTGAGAAGAGCTCTCCTGTCTTTGTAGGAGTATGAGCGAGAGAAGAAAGCTCTTGTGCGCACCCGGTGGCAGATGTGTCACATTGTGAGGGCAGCTACCTGCTTGGCAGCCGTGAACCGTCTCATCACAGCTCTGTTTATTACACACGCTCCTCATTGTTTTAGGTCTCTGTATGACTTCTCAGACCACTGAGGTTTCGCCATCGCCTCTAACGGTCCAATTAGCAGACAGGCACAGAAACGACTTAACTGCTCCCACAAACGTAAAAAGTCAGAGTATAAAAACGTGGGAGAGGATATTAGACATTTAGATTCACTCGAGTGCATATAATGGAGAGGTTGTTTTCACCTGTGGATGACAATTAAAGCGACCTAAGTTTCAAGCAGCAGCTGTAGATTTACAATTACACCTTAATTATATATTGTTTTATTTTCATTTTCTCCTCTACTTTATCCTTTTTTCCCCAAAACACTGTAATTTTTCCCTCATAATGAAACAAACAGCAGGATTTTGGTTACATTTACCACTTCATATCCATTTTTCATTTTTAACTGCATTGAATAAATTAGGTAATGATTATTGCATAGCTGAAAAAACCTACTATCTAAGTGCATTTTTTTGTACACACATACAACTTTGAGGTACTCGCATGAGTTTTTTCCACTGAAGGCCTTCTCTTTGTTCAAAGAAACATATTAGTTTACTATTTTCATTCATATAATACGACAAACAAATATATAAAATCCTCTAATTCTGAATTGGACTTGTATGCCCTGTACCCTCACTAAACCATACAACACACAAGCCCTGCCTCACCCTCTCCTTCTTGTCAAAGTGTGTATCAGTGATAACAACTTGGGATTGGATGGGAGGATGAAGTCCTTCTGATCCCAAAAAGAGAACAAAAACACAGTGAAAGTGAACTATCAGGTAAACCTATGTTCTCTCCTCTTCAAGTTTGATCTCAGCAGATTACAAAAATGTTACGTTGACGTGTTACCTGCAGTGATTGTCCCTAGTCTGTCTGTCTTGCTGTCCACTGGGCAGTGCATCTCTTAGTCTGTTGTGTCTGTGTGTATTTAGTATTTAGATGCCAATGGGCAACGGTTTTTTTTCTGCAGCTCCGAAAAGACAACTGTGTCATGCGTGACCAGGTGTTACCGACACGAAATGCATGCAATGAAACACACTAACTTAAAGCTTCAGTGCGTGATGCTTAGTGACATCTAGTGGTGAAGTTGCAGATTGCAGCCAACTACGGTGAAAGTCAGTTAGGGTCCGTGTTTGCTTTGTCTGATCTGGCAATTTTAGTTAAGGGGATAATAATAACTCTAGTCTACACTCAAACATGGCAGGTCACAATAATACACCTTAACGCCAGATAGCATCCACTATAAGACAGAAAAAAAAGAAGTTAGTTCAGAGTTACTATAGAAAGATGGCAGTGTTGACTCCACAACCTGCTCCCTCCGTAAATATTAGCGTCTCATTCTAAGGTAAAAAAAATATATAATACAATTCTCATTTTCGTGTGTTTACAGAATAATGCAGGAATGGAATATATAATTAGGAATTTTATATTCCATTCCTGCTATTAGATCCTCCTACAGCTCCCAAAATCTTACACTTTGGACCTTTAAACCTAAATTCTCTCAAAGCTAATTACACAAATGTATAGATTTAATTTGAGTATTCTAAGATAGAGAGGTCTATCTGCAACTATGGCCTTTAGGCGTATGTTTACTCTGTATAACCAAAGTTAATTGTATAATGCTGTGAGAACTGGACTAATTACCAGGCAGCAGAGCTCAGTGTTTGGAGTGGGAAGTGTTTAAACGGTGTTCGAAAGCAGAGATAATAAAGCAGCTATGTTAATGCTGAAAACCTTTCCTCACAGACAACTATCAGGAATCAATAAGGGAATTGATAAAAAGAATCAAAACATTATAACATTATAATAGTATATATTATATAGTATATATATTATACTTAAAAATGCGCTACAATACAAATGCATGATGCATGCAAAAAAATAATGTTTTCGGTTCATAATAACAATTATCAAGTGATAATGTGATGATTTTTGTGATGATATGTAAACTGTAGTATTTTCTATAAAGCAGTGATGGATTTGGATATTTCCTCTGGATGTATTGGCACACCTGTGGAAACTACAGAAGAAGTGAGGGGGCGGGGTTAAAAGTTAAAAGTTTGAGAATTGGAAAAGGATAAGAGAGTTTCCCCCACCCTCGGTGCAATACCTTGAGCGAATGCCAGACTCAGTGTCCGTGCACCGTGGGCAGAATTTGAGGATATGAATGCTGCCAAAACACTGTTTGGCACAAAAAGAAAGCACTTCCTAGTCCCACTATACTGGCCTTCTGCCCAGTTGCTGCTAGACTTTGCTGGTTTTAGCCAACATCTCCATTCTGAAGCTACAAGGACATTTTCTCCCCATGAACGCCTGACAAGCAAATCAAGACATGTTCCCCCCACTGAGTTACAATGCAGGTTAACTCGCAATCACAGAGCTGGCGACAAAATTGTATGAAGATTGGGTTCATTAAAGCCCAAATTAGCATGCAACTTCAAAGGGAGCACTCTGATTGGCTCTGATTGATATCATTATGAGAGCGGTGATTGTGCAGCCACAGTTCATAGACAGCTGGCTGTAAAAAAATAAGTCTTTTTTTTTTTTTTCTCAGGCAGAGAGAGAGAGAGAGAGGAAACCTTGACCAGAGCTGAGCGGAGGTCACCATGTGTTCAATTCTTGGCTGTAATGAAATGTCGTGCCACGTGGAATTGGCCCAATCCCGGCCTCCAAAAACAGTTTGGGTGATGGAAGAGGAATTGGTGGCAAATGAGCTCAAGGGGAGCAGAAACAGTAGTGGAATTGGCCGCGGAGAATTGACATGGCCCGGATTCACTTTGAGCCAATGATGTCGGAGGAAGGAGGCGAAGCCGAGCGGAACAGCTGGGATGTTTCCTGATAGCTCCTGAGATATAATTACAGGTTAATAGAAAGATCATGTCTGAAGGATATTCATACATTTGACATTTAATTCTGGGTGTGAGATTTGGCCATTACCCGGCAACCACGCAAAGTTGCAAACACTGTACATCCTGTGTATAAATGCTTTTCTAAATTAATGTCATGTCTGGTGACGTGGTGTAAAGACTAGAGCTGCTGTGATTGGTTGATTAATTAATTAGTCAAATGAGAAAAAAAATCATCTATAACTATTTGATGAAATTTCAGTCAATTCGCACGCTGCAGCCACAGTATTTACTACATGTCATGATTAAATGCTTTTCTTTATCATATCAGATAGCAAACTGAATATGTCTTGTTCTGAAAGTATTTTTGGACAAATGGTTGAATAAAATAAGCAATTTAAATGCATCACTTTGGGCTGGGGGAAATGACATTTTTGCTGCTAACAGACATTTTCTAGATAAAATGATTAACTGTAAAAATAATCTGCAGATGAATCGATAATGAAAATGATGTCAGTTGAAGACAAGAGTAAAAGACAAATCAGAGAGGCGGCGAGATTATTAAAGGGACAGTAAGAAAATTTCTCGAAATTTTTTTGCTCACTTTTAAACCTCTACAACGCATAACTTTCACTGCGTTTAAGCCCAGTTTTAGTTTGGAGACTCCGAGGTTGTGCCGTAATGTGGACAGACAAAAATGCTGTCCACATTACATTCACGCTATTCGAGCATGTTGCAACAATTCCCGTGTCCGGCGGTGTTATCAGCTCCCCTCATCGTGTGGCATGCGTATCAGGCATGAGATTACTTCTGAGACTTTGCCCGGTTTTGTTTTAAAATGTCATTTTAAAATGAAAACATATCTGTGTGGATGTAGCCTTAATCAGTTCAGGCTTCAGGCAATCTTTGGTTCAAACACATGTCCACAGTGAGACCACAGCCAATGACTGCTTCATTTCATGCAATATTCTTCTAAAATTAGTATTTTATGTTTCTTGTGACCAATTTTAATTTAGTCATGACTACTTGGAACCCTGCACTGCAAATCTGTCAAATCATGGCCAGTTTCACTCCTCAGTGGTAAAAGGTTTTTCTAAACAGAATTTTTTTGAAGCCGCTCGAGCTGCTCAGTATTTTAAAACAGAAAGTGCAGATTAAAAAAAAAAACAGCTGTACTGGTAATTTTCTTCAGGTGAACATGTTGATTTACCTGGAAAAACCTTAAACCACTGTTCCAAACTGATGTCTTTCTGCGCATATCAAAGTGAAAATCTGCTGACTGAATTTAACTGTGAGAAGGTTTTTCATATCAAGGGAATAAAAAAAAAACAAAAAAAAACAAAAAAACAAAGCATCACATCAAAGGGTTTGGAAAATTTGAACTTGAATGGGGAGATGGAGATGAAGCGGACGCATTCTGGTTCGAGATGTCTGATGCTTTTTGAAATGTCACAATGTGGGAGGGGGTGGGGGGGATGAAGTGGTCGCTGGAAGAGAGGTCTCCCGGAGCGGCTGCCACCTTCTTTAATGCAACGTGAAGACATCAAAACAAATATGCCCCATCTCTTTCGTCTCTCCCTTTATCTTGTATAATACTCTGCCTTCCAGGTTGCCATGGCTACAGGTAGACCATCAGAGAGAAGAGAGGAAAAGGGCTGGAGTTTGAACTCACTTTCACTCCACTTTTCGCAACTTTGATTATCAGTCAATGTACATTTGTAGACTTCAAAGTGCTTATGGGAATAAAAGTGACTATTATGATAATTGGTGGAAGAAATTATAGGTTTTCTGAAGTAATTATGAAAATGTACAACGTGGCTAAACTCAATTATTTTTACTCCAGCTGCACAAACAAATTGTCCAATTAAAGCAACAAAGCAGAAATAGTACAGAAAGTCATGTATCCATCTTACTACACTGCACCACAAGCTAACAGATGAAGCAAGTGTTTGCTGAGGCTGTTTACCGATTGAAAATGTCAGAGTTAAACCAAGTTTAGCAGCTGACCCGGCTTCTACCGAGTCAAACGGGCCTCTCTGCTTAGTGAGCTCATCATTTACATCTTAATGGGAACATTTGACTGACACCTGCCAACTCGAGTTTCAGGCTCATGTCAGCAGGCAACACAGTGTTCGAGTGTCTTATTGTGTGTCTGCAGGTCTGCAGGAGCGTGAGAGAGAGAGAGGGGGTGAGTGGTGGAAAAGTGAAAAGCAGGAGAACTAACTTTGTGTCTGTCAACAACTAAGTTTGGAAATATAATTACAGAATACATACTTTATTGATTAGGTGATCAATACATATAGACAATAGATGATTATTTTCAGTGTTTCACCTGACATCTCTTAGCTAAACTCTGTTTTCTTCACCTTTTTGCTGTAGAACATCAGAAAAGCTGCCTTTCTTAAGACTGTTGATCGACCTACAGTTGTTAAACTTCAATTGATAAACACTTACGGCTTCTACGATTAGTAGTGTATAGATTCCTGCTACAACTGCTCAGGCATCTATTGAATTAAAAGTTTTTACAACTCACATTCTGCATCAGCTATAACTACTAATCCCAGCTCTCAAAGCTTCACGCTGCAACGAGGCACAAGACAAGAAAGCCCACTCTCTCCATTACTCTTTGTCTCACAGCAGCTATTTGACAAAACATCTCCTTTACGTGTATAGAAATGAGACATTTTAACCACAAAATCTTATATGCAGATGACATCTTGTTATAGCTAACAACCCCCTCACCAGCCTTTCCCTTCAACATTCTCTCTTGATTATTCCATAAATTGATCTAAATCCAAAATTGTATCACTCTGAAAGGAAAGCTAACACAGGTAACGTTAAATGTTCAGTCTGTGATATTTAGTGACATCGGTGCAGATTTCAACCAACCGAACACCTCCCACCACCACCACCACCCACGTAGAAGCCCCTTGTTAGAGTCAGTGCTTGTTTTGTCTGTTTTGTCTGTTTTCGTTGTAATACAATGATGATAATGCACCTTTACGCTGGACGGAACCCGCTGTAAAATGGAAAGAGGAAGTCCATTTAGACTCTGCGAGAGGCGACCTGCTCCCTCTCTAGATATAAATGGCTCATTCTGTGGCAACAAAAACACGATTCTCATTTTTGTGTGATTATATACTAATGAAAATATAATTATGAATATTAAATTCCATTTCTGCAATTACATCCTCCTAAATGCCCCTAAATCTCACACACTTCCGCACACTTTAAATACCTTGCTATTAATATTTCCACCAAGCTGTCAGAGCTATTTCCTCTAAATTACTCACCACTACTGAAAAGCACAGAAGACTTCACTCAGTTGTTGTCGGAACAATTTACCCATTTTACTAGTTGGAAGAATAGAATAACAAACAATAAAAATGACCATACTCTCCTGTTTTCAGATTAAGTCCTCCATTAAACCATTTTCAATACACGTGGAAAGATAAGAAGCACCTTTAACTGTTTCCGTTGTATGGGTAACAATCACATCGTGAAGTGTAGTCAAGTGTTGAAAATGTCTAAATTATTTTAATTATTTACAGGTTTTCAATACATAACCCCAGAGAGAGACGGGAGGCAGACAGATGGATAATAAAAAGAGAAAAGCATGAAAATGTACAGTGGCTATAAACCCTTTGAAAACATAGACGGGACAAAAATACTGTAATTGATTTTCTAATCTTCTCTCTCTTCAACATTTGGTGTTTTTTTTTCTGGGGTCGTGGGTGCGTATGAATGCTGTGGGTATTTCTGGCAGTGTGTGTTAGGTTTATATATAGTCATGTCAGTGTGTACACCGATGCACCCAAATCTGAGCCCTCACACATTGAGGTTTTATTCATTTGCACCATGTTTGTACCTACTAAATGTGACATCTACCACCTGGCTACTGTCAGAAGATGATAAAATACCTTCCCGCAAAGATGGAAGTTGTCCTACTTTTCCAGACAAGACCAGTCCTGGGCTTTCAGCAGAGTTAATACCTGATCTACACACCTCTGCACTTGGGAACAGGCCCAGAAGTGTTGGCCTAAGCCTGCACGCATATTAACCAATATATCAAACTCTTTTTTCCCCCCTCAGACTGTCAGAATATGCTATAATCCTATTTCTAACCAACTCAGAGTGATGGGTTCACTATCCCAGAGCCACGGCAAAGATCCTTTTTGTGAAGTCAGCATTCTTTCTTTTTCACTTGTACATTACCAGGACAGAAGGAGGCGGGATGTAACCTTATAGGAATGCTATGCACATACAACAGCACTTTTAGAAAGAAAAGGGCTTCCCGGCTTGGCTTGAAAGGTCTCAGCGTGGAAAATAAATGACTAAAACACTCCTGTACCTGAGCGACTACCATTAAACTGCTCATGTGCGAGGTTCATAGGTCACAGTTGGAGGAACTCGTTATACTGGGATGCTCCCGTGGCTTCAAAGATCAAACTAACGATCCACACGAGGGGGAATTAAGACAGCTGCAAAGTAACTACTAACGAAAAACAAGAAAAGGATTCGAGGGCTGTAGAAACGTTAACCAAAAAAATTCCAAAGAACTTCGTATACGAGCTGAGGCTATTAAATTACGAGTCGAACCACAGCAGCGCGTGTTATAAACTGACCAATGAGCAAACGTTGAAAAAGTTACAATCCACTCACGTCTTCAGTTTGAAGTAGATGTGTGTTTCTGATAACATGATAGAGGATGGACCCTACAGCACGATATAATAAATAGAAGCATCGAGCATCAATGAAAGCACTAATGTAGAACGTAATAAGCACGCTGCAAAAAAAAAAAAAACTTATTAAGATGTTAATTAGAGTGTGTGTTGTGTTAAAAAGGGGTAATCCAGCTTGTATATTGGTGTGCATTAAATGTGTCCCTCCTCTTAACGCACATAATAATACAGCTTCCTCCTATATGGACTAATAACAAGAACAACCTACATACAGTCTATGGCGTTAGAAAGCTGAATCTCGCTTCACAGTTTCAGTGCAGTAGGTTTTGGTTTGTTTTTTGTGACTATAATCCTTAGTGCAGGTGTTGCTCTTATAATATTCACACCTGTATGAATATCATGTGTCACTACCAGAGGCTGAAAACTGTTAGAAAAGAACATGTGTAATACACTGTAGTACAACGCAATCTGTGTGGAATCAAAAAAGAAAGCACAGCATGACCACACAGATGCATTTTGTGCTTCGCCAGACGAGAAGAGTGTGAATCCAGGCCTGGGCTTCCCAATGACAGGAGAATGGCTCTCAAAATGCCAGCAAAGACTGACGGGAGACGCAACTGTACAAAACTCAGGATTGATTTTTGAAGGTTTGTTTTTCCAAGGGAGGACATTTTTGCTACCAGTAAAGTGAGAGCTGTGTTCTCTGACTTCAGTTAGACCACACGGAGTGCCATACCTAATGTATGAGCTGACATCAGCAGCAGTGAGCCATCAGTCAAAAAGTGGCCATACGGCCTTGGTACTCACTAAGACACCAACTGCACCATGGGATTGTGAGTATTAAAAGTGCTTCGTGCCGAGAATCAAATCAAGTGGATAAATTCACAGTAGGAATCATAAGTGCCATGCGCCTGAGAGCAATCAATCATGGGATATCGCAGTAAAAAGTCTATTCTTTAATCTCATCCCTTCATCCCAATAGACTGCAGCACTGGAACAGATAACTGAGGTGACAAAAATACCAATGAGATTCATATTAGCAGATAAAAAGAGTTTCAAGTAGGGAGCAATATTTCATTTAAATACTGAAAATAACCTTATAATGGGCTGTGGAGGTACACATGGAGGCTTTCTTTAAAAACAGCCCTGGTGGAATTCTGTGTGAATGGTTTTGCCTCATGCAGCCACGAGGGACCGTTAACAGTCCCTTTTATAATTTTACAACAAAAATGGTTATTGCAAAGATAGGAAGGGAAATAAAACCTTGCAATGGCACAAAAAAAGTCTTGTTTGGTATAGAAGGTAAAACGTCTCTGGTCAAGGTCCTGAAGTCCTGTGCTAACCCCAGTGCCAACATCTACATTCAACTCATCCTTTGCCCAGGCTTCAAAAGTTCATCTGGCATGTCTGAATGATTTCTGTCCTGTGGCCCTAATGTTGGTCCAGATGAAGTGCTTCGAGAGGCTCATCAAAAGCGTCATCTGTTCACGACTCAACCCAATATGCTGTATGTAGCGGCAGAACATATGCGTTCCATATCCCACATAATCCACACCGCTGTTTCCCACCTCCACAGATGACAACTATGCAACTGTGTGAGGCTGCAGTTCATTGACTACAGCTCAGCTTTCAAAACTACAGTGCCCTCCGGGCTGACCTCCAAAGGGTGGGATCTGGGACTGAGCTCCATCTTCTGCTACTGCATCCGAGACTTGCTGTATAGCAGATGGACTATATTTAACTGCATGTCATACTTGACATTGTATGTGACATATAAACCTTGAAAACCTTGGTGGTCTATCGCCTGTGTCTTCAAAAGCAGAGGCAGAGAGGACTGAGAGGTTGAGAGAAAGAACTCAAACACTCAAACACTATGATGTATGAGGTCCCTTAGCCAAAGGTGTGCGGTGAACACAGACTCCCCCCACAGGCCCGGGGGGGGACACTCTTCTTGCGTCTCCTCTTTCCTCAGATGTACAGTGAAGCGTAACTACCTCAGGTACAGTTTGTGAGCCAACTTCTTTATCCCACGGCAATCGTACTTTGTGTGCGGCCGAAAAGAGCACCATTCCAGGAGAATACGAGGAGAAGGGAAAAGAGAGTAAGCCATGCATCCGGTTGGTTAGGACATGGAGTAATGCTACAGTTGAGATTAAAAAAGATAATAAGGAAAGAAATGAGACAGAAAGGAGATTAAACAAGAGCCTTGAGCCATTCTAGCAGCTCTGTGAGGCTTTGCTCAGGCACAGCAATGCACTGAGCTAAATGCTAATGGTGGTACAGCAACAGGCAGTGACAAGCGTGATGTTTAACGGCTATTTTGCAACCTCTTCACACTCTTAAGGGCTAGGGTTAGGGTTACATTTGAGCCATGTTTGACCTTATAAAGTTTAGGTTGCATTTTAGCCACTAATAAACAAAGAAACTAGAAAATGTTTGCTTTCAAATGAAGACTAATATGTGCATTTTAGCATTACACTTCTTCTGTTCTAAGAGAAAGTGCCATGAAGTTTTGGGAACCATGAAAAGGGTGGATGTTACTGTGTTTACCATATAGTTATCATACTACCATTTGCTACCAGGCATTAAGACAAAGTAGACAAAGCAAATTTGATAATAAAACCAAAGCACTGAACAAACTGAAATGTTCACCTGATGTGGCTCTCGAGAAAATGTAAGGCATCAAAGTTATTACAGTTTTTCCTGAAGAGGACATAAATGTGAGGCTAACATTTTAATGCAAAGTCTCCAGTAGTTGTTAAGACATTTCAGTCAAAACCACGGTTATTAACCTTGTATTTGCCCGGAGGAAACAGCTGAATGCCTGTTAAAAATTTCATCACAATCCATTTCATATCTGTTGAAATATTTTATTTTGGACAAAGTGGTGGACAAATCTATTGAATAACACTGCCATCCCTAGAGCCACGCTGCTGCTTAAAAAAAGGAGAAAAAGGGGAAAATGATGAGTGAAAATATAGTTTGAGAGCAGAACAAGTAAATGTTGCAAGTCATGGCTACAACCTTGGAACAAATTCAATATCATCTTTTGCACTAGATAGCATATCATCATTGCATTTCTGAGGAACCGGTGCCTGGACACGTCCTTCTGATTGACGGCCGAAGGACATAGCAGCAGAGAGACTGGGGGCCCATTACCCACACAGCGAGCAAAAGGACACGCACTGCAGCCGTAATGATACATTTAAGTCAGGAAGGGGGCTCTTTGCTGGTGAGGAAGAGCGAGGAGCAGCCAGCCAGACCCTGACGGCCGTTCATCCTTCCCAATCATCAGCACCGAAGGGAGTGCTTCCAAATCTCTGCTTGCATGCCTACAAAGAGTCTGGCCCATTAGCTAATTGTGTTACACTAAGTATGAAGAAACAGATCAATTACCGCCTCCATCTGCGTGCGGGATTGTTAATGCATGCGTGCGAGTGTACTTACATATGTGTAAATGTGTGCATTATGGCCGTGGGGCTTCTTTTCCCCCCACACAAACCTACAGTCATCTGTGGTGACGATGTTGGACCAATAATTTACCTGAGCTGTTACACAAATATATACTCCTCACGGGAAAAAGCAAGGATGAAAAATAATCGAATTTCCCCGGGCTGTAAATGGAGGAGATTTCATTCATTATTTATCACCTAATTGATCACTGCAAGTAAGCTCTCTAACCTGTCCCACAATTAATGTGCTGATTTTTACATTCTTAATTAATGGCAACTGTAGCTTCATGGAAAACACACACTCAATCACATCTGGAATTGAAAAGCTGGGGCAGATTGTGCTGTATGCCTGCGCTGGGGAGGGCACTGCGACATTAATCAGCTAAAAAGGAATTCAATAAGACACACAGAGTCTTCTAGTCTAAATTGGACTATTTTTCATGTTGTTGTCATTGTGCGTCTGTGGCATAACTGCAGCTCAAGTTTTCCTCTTGACCCCAAATCCACTATGAATCAACTCTTGCTGTCAACAGTCTTCACAGTTCTGTGGCTTCACTGGCTGCGACCGTCCTGTGTGCTGTTCAGACTCCTCTTCGTGACAGTGTGGTGGTGTTTCCGGAGCGTGCGACATCATATTCAATGCGCTGCACCTTTCATATTTGGTGAAGAGTTATTGTTTTGTATACAAACAATACGCGCGCACACAAGCAAACACAGAAAGATGTACAAACTCACACTGGCACCCACGTTTATCTCCGCAGCTCATGTTTAGAGAGGCCGCCACCCAAACCAATTCCATGGGGTCTTGTTTTGAATAAAAAGCAGTTATGGCCAACACTGTCTGAATTCAAAACACCTTCTTGGCAGTGTGAGCCGTGGTGTGTGTTGTGAGGCTTAGAAAAACAAATGCTATCAATTCAGATGTATGTGTATCTCTATTTCCTTTCAGCTCCGACAAAAGAATAGGCAAGACCCTGGGAAGAACGTTAATTCACTTTGGCTGAGTCTGTTTTTGTAAAGCTACCCTGGCTTCCGCACAACTCATCAACTCTGAATTAAAAACATTTTGGAAAAAATACAAAAACCAAGCTGAGCGAAGTACAACACAATCAGGCGCTACAGTCATCATATCTACTATTTTTATGTAAATGTTGAGTAGTGTTTGTAAGTTTATCATTCAAAACGGCAAAACTACAAAGGCTGCACAAAGTATTTCAACCCCTACAGGGAAGAATGAGCCACCAGCTGTACCATGCACAGATATTATTTCCAGGAAGGCATTGATCGCAGCCAAAAGCCATCAGGATCAATACTTCCACTGTTTAAAGCCAGCTCGTTGACCCCTTAAATAATGTTGTATGGTGAACTGAGGCAATAATGGAGACTCTTTTAACAAATCAAATTCTTTTATCTTAGAGGGATAAAAAAAATATATCCAAAGGCAATGTTTGAGTTAGAAGTTCAGAGTAATGGCTAGGACTGTTTTTGAAAACTGAAAAATTCTTTGTGTCGATCAGAAGAATATTTTGAATGCATGGATTTTGTCTAAATATCTTCCATTCGTCCTTGGAGACACGAAAAAGGCTCTTTCTCTCCTTTAATTGCTGATGGACAGAGAGGAGCACTGAAGCCTATAAATAAGGCCCCGGGGCTGTGAGCTATGCAAAGTGTGAATGGGTAGGCCTGGATGCCACAAGGCTCACATCATTAAGAACAGCCTAATGATCCCATGGATTCGATTTGTTTGGCCTGTGTCGTGTCCCTTTTTGACTGGCATGACTTGTGGAAAAAACAGGAAAGTTTCATCAGGCTCTCACCAGGACTTCTTTTGAGGTTTATGCTCATTTGGGCTGATGCCAAAGCCTCTCCTAGGCTGAGTCCAATTACTCCAGCAAGACTGTTATGCACAGCTAAAAAAAGACTAATTGAAGGGTTTCTACAGGAAGAAAACTAACAGGCTGATTGCAAGAAAATGGGGAAGCATCAAGGGCAAAAAATATACAAAAAGGAAAAGGCTCCTGTGTTTTCCTTGCGGCATAAAAACTATATCTGTGTTCTTAATCATGTAATAATTGAAGCAGGCACAGAAACGTATCCTGCTTGGCTGCAGGCCTGGCAAACAAGACGGTAGCTTATTGTTGAGTGACACATTTATTCAGTGAGTGGGTTATTATTAGCCGTCTGTACAAGGCCCAAACAAATATTAAATACGCTGCGCGCTGTGATGCATATAACATTTGAACAAGCTATAATGTGAAATGTGTGAGCTGCTGGTTATGAGATGTTGTTCTTATCCGTTGCCTCTTAATTCCATAATAAAACTGAAAGGTGTAAGAGAGGAGCCCTGCGCAGTTATTTTAACTCTGAGCAAATGGGATTAGGTGTTTGTACACAGAGCAGAATGGGGGGTTTCGGGAAAGAGAGCTTTCCTTTCACAGCTAAGCCTGCGGCGGGGACTACAGAGTGCGGCAGGTTACTGTGCGCTTATGATGATCCGCTTTGATCTGAGGAAATGAAATTTCTTCCAAGACCACTTTCTGACTCTTCAGCAAAAGGAGACAAACAGATAAAAAGCACACAGGCAGGAAACAGCTCTCACACAGGCAGCCGAACACCCATATGCACCGACATAATACAAGCACGTAGGTGTGATGTACTATACTAATTTATTTTCACCAACTTCAGAGTCAACGCAATTATAATGCCAGAGTTATGAACTAGCAGGCTTCATGTGAATAAACTCAAATTTCATTTTGCAAAAACAAAATTCCCCGTGGAACCCTCATTCAATAAAACATGAGTAAATATGAGATGTAATAAAAGGAAATGGCAATTAAAAGGCCTGTGTGGTGTTGAAATTAAATAAATGTTGGACTTATGAAGGGGAAATTATGATATTAAAGTCAAGTTATGCCACCATAATTAAGATACAGCTAGAACACATAGTGAATCTTTACCATTTAGATAATATTACACAGTTTCAGATCAGATGCAATAGCTGAAGGCCAAGATAAGGAAAAAACATCAAGGCCACCATAAATAAATAACCACTGCTATATAATATGCACACTAACACAAACTGTGGCAGATATTTTTTCTTCCCACCACATTGTCTTAAATCACAGAAATCACTTCCTCCAAACGCACTCAGCATCATCTACACAATATATCACCTAAGTCTCCAATTTCCACTACCTGCACTGGCTCGCCATATATCTCCCATTTCAACCAGACTTCATTTTCCCATCTTTCTTTGCCTCTCAGCGAGGCTTATGTAACAGGCAGGCGGTGTGGTGGGGGAAGGGGGTGTCAGGAAAGGCACAGTACCCTTCACTGGCAGGAGAGTATATCCCTGTCTCTCCCTAAAGGATGGCTGAAAAGTGATCCTCTCTCTGCACACTCTGATGAATATCAGCGCTCTCTGGACCACTGAGGCTCAGTTTAATTCAATTGGCTCCCTGTATACAGCAACTCACTGTGCTATAAAGAAAGAAAGAAAAAAAAAAAATCACCTGACATAATTTTTATTTATTTTTTCCCCCCACTACAACTGATCCCTTTCCACTGAGATGCAGGAAAAGTTATTTATATCATACACCATGCATACACATTTACCAGAGTAAAAGAGTAACTGGAAATGAATATGTTAAATATGTTATGCAGTACCAAGGAAGTCCAGATATATCGGTACATGACAGACCCATGGCAACCCCCATTAAGAAGCAGCTAAAGCATTCAGAGACAACAGTGTACGGCGACTGGTGTTCACGTAAAGTTACACTGCAATAATGCATGCAGTGCAGCCTTTTCACTTATGCTACAAATCTGCCACGAAAACAAACAGCGGCAGCGCCACACGTCTGATAAAAAAAAAACAAAAAAAAACATTTCAAATATTGCAGATAGCACCCAGGTGCATCTGCAAAGAATTAATTCGCATCACATTATTTTTGTGAAATCAGTGCACAGAGCGGAGAGCACACGGTCCGCTCTGTATGGTGCAGGTGCATATGGCGTGACAGTTAACATTTAGCTAATACCGTTGCCAGAAGCAAATGGTGCAACTGCAGTGCAGATAGAAAGGAGGTCAAATTAGGAGGAAACATTACCAGGAGGTGTAGTGTGGCCCTGCATCAGTCATGACTAAGCAAATTACCTGTTTTCTCTTTTATTTAAAGGCAAAGCGCTTTGTCTCGCAGCCCTCGAATGCACAAGAGAAGAAGAGGCAGAATCACCACCGAGCAAGATAATGAAATTAGCTTCAAGATCAAGGGTTAAATTGGGCTGGAGATCTACCTCCTCACATCCAAACTGCACTCTGCCTGTCTCCTTCAATCACATCCTCATATCACACTTGTGTTTCTTAATCTCCCAGTAGCATATGGATCGTGATGAGAAACTGTCTAGATGACAGAGAGTTATAGGTTTTTCTGGTATCAATTATGAGATGTCATCAAACCCAAGCGTGAACGTTAACAAGCGTGGGCATTTAGGGTATTTAGCAGTGTGTTGCCTTGGTGAACAACAGTGTAAGTGGCTATTTTTAGCTTCTCAGGCAAACATCATATCAGAAATTGTGTAGAAAAAAATTTGTATAAAATAAGAAATGAGTTAAACTGTACAGATGTTACTTTTCCTAGACATGACACACATTGTATGATGGAAAAGATGCCATATTTGAGCAGGATGTGAACTCGCAGCACGACAGGATAGTATAGCATATTGTATTACAGTACAGTACGGTATAGTAGTATGAAAATGATCAATGTAAGAAACAGCTCAGAGACTTCAAGCAAACACAACCATACGGTAAGCCTGTCACAACTATTTCATAATCACCTCATCACAATTATTTGAGCTAACCGCACTTATTCTGCATAATCGTCTCCATTCAGCTGTACGAGAGCAGCGTAATAAGACTGAGGGAAATGTCATATTTCATCACTTTTTCCGCATCATTTTCTACTGTTTGAGACTTGACGTCATCTCGATGTGCTTCACTTCTATTGGTACTTGTCACTATCAGTCATTTCGTTGCATATTCCAGTA
The DNA here is from genome assembly GCA_037367275.1 of Coranthus polyacanthus. Lineage (NCBI taxonomy): Eukaryota > Metazoa > Chordata > Actinopteri > Kurtiformes > Apogonidae > Coranthus > Coranthus polyacanthus. The sequence continues at coordinate 4,945,291 of JAPQRN010000009.1, read as the reverse complement.
ATAGGCTTTGTGTATTTAAGTGATTTATGTCAAACCTGCCCTGTGTAATTTTTGTTTAGACAGCCTAAAAGGCAAGGAGAAATGCAATTTTTATTTGTGAGCTCTGGTGCTAAATGTGTAGAAATGAACTATTGTTAGGCTTATACTGTACTAGTGGCAGTAACACTGATGATGGAGAGTTTCTGTCCATCTGTACCATCACACCACACCACAGCACACACAACAACTGCATATACTTTCATATTTACATATTTTCATGTCAAATGTCCAAAATGCAGTTTATTAAGTCTCCGTGCGTCCTTGAAAACTGCATCCCAGAGAATTTATGTGAAGTATAATTTCATACGATTTCCAAAGTGGTTTAAAACATTTTCAGTTTATCCAAATATAGATACACAAAAAAAAAAAAAAAAAAAATTAAATTAAACCAGTTTGAAATTCAGCTGCATTGCTGAAAAACTGCCAGGGGAATTGGGAATTTGCTGCACGAATGAGGGATGCAGAAAGAGAAGGAGATAAAAAACAGACGTGCAGGTTCATGTACAGAGAGCGTCATCTTCGTATTCATCCTGCATATCGGGTTGTGACTGAGTTTTAAGATGAACGCTGGTCGACATTAGCTGTGTTATGAATATCAATGTTCTTCATGATCTTCTCAAGCAGGCGATTAAAGGTCAAATCATTTAGTCTGAGAACAAACTCTACTCCTCTGTTAATGCATGCGGCGCATACTGGAAAATGACACGGGTTTTCCGCCGCATTTAATGGCGTGACTTGATGATGCTGTAAAAGACAGAACAATAGAGAAAAATAAAGAGGCATCTATGAGGAATTTCAAAGTTTCTTGCGTTTTTCTTGAGACGATGTGTGACACTTGTGTTGTGTTGTGTGTTATGACCCAAAATTAAACCATACTTGGAGACAGAAGTGGGTCACCCAAATTAGAGGGAAAACAACACGGACTGGTACAAACACTACACCCGCTACATTCTTTCACGAAGAAGCATCTAAAAATATGGTCTTTATGCGATGCCACCACTTTTAAAACGAGACTCACAGACCATGAAAAAAAACATACAAATGTATGAACTTCAGATGACGAAACAAAGCCTGGAGTGTCACAGTATGTTAATGTTCAGCTCTAGTGCACCGGAGAACTAAAGGTTAGGTATATGTGCACCTGCAAGTACACAACATGTCTGTACATCTTCTAGTACTTTCACTAAACAGCGGCCTGTGATTTCCCTGCTTTCTGGGTGGTGTTGGTTTGAGTATGTTCCACTTTCCAGTGACCCAGAAGAGAAATTGGCAGGTAACAAGATAAGAGAAGTGCTTATTTCCTCCCTGGAAAAACTACATTGGCATTTAAATTCGCATAAAACATTTGCCTTGATATCAGTAGCTGTGTATAGTCTCGTAAAAATGTTTTTAGAATGAGTGCTTTGACCTTAATTTGCGGGCTTGACAAGATTTTGCAGAGTAAATTGAGGTTCATAATATGACTGCTACCAATCATTTTAATGCGACTCCTAATATTTACCTGCCGACAGCAGGAGAATATAAACGTTTCCTTATCTTTTTCTCTTTTCTAATTTCCTCTTTCACCCTGTCACTATCACTTTATTCCAGCCTCCTTCTCCCGTGTATTTTCTTTCTTTTTCTTATTGCTTTTCCTCCCCACTCGCTTCTTACTCTCCTCCCCTTCTTCTTCTCTGCCTCTGTGCATCTTTCATGGGCAGAAATAATCTGTCACACATGGGAGAGGGCCGATTACATGGAAAAGGCCTTTATCACGGGTAAAAAAAAAAAAAAATCATTTTTTAAAACCTGTTCCCGCATTTGCAGTTAATGTGCCATGTTTTCTTGGCCTCAAAACATATAAATGACAAAATCAACCAACTTGGACGATGATCAAATGCGACAACTCTTTCACGTGTTGCAGCACTTTTTATGAGTAAACAAGGAATTTCACTCTTCATTTTTAACTTGCCAAGCTATTTATTCTAGGTTGTTGGCATTATTAGGTTAGCAGATCCTGTTTATTCAATAAAATCAGACTTTCTTGCTTGCTACACTGTAAAGCATTTGAATAGGAGTCTGTCTCAAGCTGTTTATCTGTATGAATAAAACATGTGCACCCACTTGTCTATGTGCAGAGGGATTGGCAGCTGTCTATCAACACCTGTGACTATCCTGCTGCAGGTTTATACATCAGGAGAACTCAAGTGGAAACTCAAAGAGCGTGCTGAAACGAAGACTAAAATTTTACCAGATGGAGTACCGATGGCCATGCTGCCACTGTGAGCTTCGTCTTGATTAAAAAATTAAAAAAAAACAATACATGAATACCAATAATCTATATTATATATCTATATAATAAATATACTCATGCTCTTTTTCATATTTTTTTTTTTAGGTAGAGGTAATAAATAACATGTTGCATTGCTGTTTACATGATGGAAAACGTAGACTTTCACAATAAGATTAATAGATAAGAAGAGGAAGTACGTTACGTATACCCAGGTTTTTAAAGGTGGGTATAAAAATAGGTGATTTACTCCCGCCACGCCGTCAGTATACGACGCCGCCTTTCCGTTTTTCATCTCGGTTTGTGTCAGGTTCGATGTCACAGACGCGGTGGAAGCAGAAAACCACAGGTTCCCCTCGAACTCCCCTCGAATCAAGAGAAGCTGTCTCACCTCGCTGTCTTGCCAGTGTTACATAGCATCGCACTGGAAAAGGGGCGAAAAATAGCAGGTATCGCATCTCCATCACTGCTCATCAGAGCTGGAGTCTTTAAACAAATAAATAGTGACAACTGGGAATGAATAACCATTGTACCCATTCACACTGAAGACAAAGGCCAGATGTTGGTGGATTTTGTCCAGTGTGAAAGTGGTTTAATAGACACCAGGGCTGGGATAACAAGCTTATCTTCCAGTTCAATACTATTACAATACTTGGGTCCTGACCCCGACATGTATCGCGATTCTTAAGAATTGTGTATTCTACATAGTTTTGTGTTTCTGTGTTAAAGGTTATTGCATTTTTAACACTAGACCACACAGGAAAAAGATCAAATATACACCTCTAGAAACAATGCATGTTTCTCAGTTTTATTTCAGGAGCGTTATACTGCATATTTTTAGTAAATAAAGTACACTTTGATGTGAAGTGCTGCAAAACTTCAAAACTTGACTGCATATGAAAGTGGCAGATGAAAATGTACTGGGAAAAAACATGTACCAGGGTTTCCCTTACTATTATAAGGCTTAAGCGCAGCGCTCAAGACATTCTGTCGACACTCATGACACTTTTGGCTCCTCGTTCTCTCTCTATCAATGCAAAGATGTACAGTTTCTTACGGGTTACTGACAAGTTGAACCAATGACCCTTTTTATCTGGTGTCACTCATTTATTCCTAATAGTCTTGGATGTTTCCAATGAAGTTGTTGCTTGTGCGATAGAAAAAAATTAAAATAAAATCCCCGATCCACCTTTCTGAAAGAGCCGGCATGCATTTTCATATTGATTGCATAAGTGAATACCGCAGCATAAGAAAGGATAAAGGAGTCTTTCTGAACACTGACTGGGGCTCAACTCCTCTGGACTTCGGACTTCATTTTCTCCCGTCTTCCTTTTTCTGCCTCTGTGTATCTCCCTCACCATGTGCTCTCACATTTCTCTGATCGGCGTATGAACACAGTCCTCGTCTCTCGCTCACCTCTCCTGATCCGACGCTCCTGCTGTTTGCCTCCCCTTTCCTCTTGCTGATGAGCATATGAACAGCCGTCTTTCTTCTGCGCTGCCGGCTGCTCCCTCCCTCTCTCCCTGCTGTTTCAACTCAGCCCACGGGCAATTTTCTCACAAGGATGATTAAATTCATTCCCTTTCTCTCCCCCACCACCACCCCCTCCCCACCTTCTCTGTTCTTGCTATAAGGGGATGAGACAACAACCTCTCACCACCACACGCATCCATATGCATATAAATGGACACTGACATATTAAACACACACACAGCGCAAACATGGGAGAAATTGAGGTCGAGTACAGATACAAACAGGCGGTTCTTATTTGCAGGTGAAGAAAGGGCTACACTGAATATGATCCAGTACTAGAAAAGAAAAACATATTCATACATGTGCATACATACATGTAATTCACAAAACCGAGAAGAGCCTTCACAGTCATTGACTTCGGAACGACCTGTCTGAGGATATCATGGTTGAAAACTCGGCCTCGTCTATTAAAACACAAATTTTATTAATGCTTCATGACACTGTAGGTCATTTTACTCTCTTTGAGTTTTACAGCGTTTAGAGCTTATGTGGCGTTCAGTTTGCTTTTTTCATTCATGTTGTGGTGCTACAAAATAAAATCTGCAAATTACAGGCAAACACAACAGACTTAAACACTAGAGATTTTCCATGTAAAACACACATGAGGTTAAGTATATGGAGATAAAGAGATGCCAAAAGGCTTAAATCTAAATCTGTATCAGCATTTGATCTGTGTTGTTGCACTCATAAAACAATTGGATTAAGCAATTAGTCAATCGGCAGAAAATCAACCCATGGCAGTTTTGACAATCCATTAATTTAAGCAAAAATACCACATGTTTCTGTCTTTGAGCTTCTCACATGTGAGGAGTTCCTGCTCTGTTCAATATTATTGTGCAGTGATTAATTTGTGGTTATGGACTGACATAAAGGGTCATTTTAGGTCCTTGTTTGTTAGGAGTTAGATATAATATATTTTGTAAAAATCAAATAATATCTTTGTAATTTAAAATGACTGCCTTATTTTCTTACTACTATTATTACTACTACTATTACTTTTACATTTGTTTTTTGCCTTGTGTGAACAGGTCGCAATGCATGTAAAATGAAACAAAAACTGTAAATGATGGATCCACTGTCCTTGCATCAGCAGCATCTCAATTATTATAACAAACTACCAGCTACTGACTTGAAAAAGCAGAGAAATTTGTTTTTAAATGTAAATGCGCACCTGATGGACAGCCCTTTTTACTGAGATGCATGGAGGCATCTGAAGACAGAACGTTGCTTTGATTTAACAGACCACCAGTGGGAGATTATTTAGAATTATAATGGTTCATAATCACTAGAGCTGAGCTGATATAAGTAAGCACGCTGCTGAGGATAAGAAAGGAAAAATAAGGAGCTGGCCCATGAGCAGTTTTCTCTATTTTCTGATATTATCAAATAAACAGTACATTTAAAAAAGAATCTGTATAGAAATCAATAATGAAAATAACTGTTGCTACCCTAACGTGAACATACTGGCAGGCACAGCACACGCCGGCTCCAGCGTATCCAATAGACCCAAGAGTGTGACGATGAATGACAAAAGAGTGAGCAGTTTGAACAAGATGTTTACCTGGGGACTTCTTCCAGAAAGACTAACCATCATCCTTCTGGGGCCACAAGAAAACATACACATAAACAGTCCAGACACATGGTCAAAACAACAGGAGGTTATTAATGGTCAGGTCTTGCTCCAGTCTTGCTCCAAGCACTTCTCAACAAACTGTATCCCACTAGGAGCCATAATCATTCCCTACTTCCCCAGCAATCATTTACAGCAGCACCAGCTGCCTCGTGTCCTCTGGTCAAACTGGATCCACAAACTCATAATGGTCTTTCACACTGTATCTTGTGTGATTTAAGTCTGTGCAAGCAGCGGCAGACCTTCAATCTGTCGGTTTTATCATTCGGATGGAACAGCGGACTCTAATGGGGGAATCTAGAAGAGGGGAGTCAGGTAGCTATAAATCTCGCACTCAGGGACCCTTCACAGAAAGTACACGAGCGGCCATGTGATGGATAACTGCGTCGGGTAAAGGGTATTGATACGTCCGTCAGGAAACCAAGACAGTGTGCTCCATCTTCGGAGAATGATGGCGCACTGTAAACAGGAAGAAAGTCCAAAGCAAAAAAATAAGCGGGAATGGGACCGCAGTCGTCTGTGCAAAACTGAATGAGCAACAAAGATGGATGGAAACGCTGAGGACATACACTTGGGTCAAAAACAGGAGGAAGATTAGAAGATATAAAAGGTTCCAGTGGCTACTCAGCGCTAATGTCTGACACAACAAAATAAGAGCAAACCTAATGGGTACTACGCTCTATTCTGGCACACTCGCACACACGCTTTCAAGTTGGAAAATGTCATTATCTATGCCATATATGGAAATTTCCATGGGCCAGTGAATAAAATAGTTTTCTGCATGGCATTAATCGCTCAGAAATGTGGAATAATGGATTCAATGATATAAGTTGTTCCAGCAATGTATTCGTATTTCACTCATCCAGCAGTGGTGGACAATTTCATGCTGATCTCACTTCAGCTCGCTTGGCCTGCAAATCACTGTCCATTAAACCGACTTGCACACGTGTACGCATGTCACTGTATCCTCTCTCCATTAGCACTGCTTCTGCACAGATTGCAGCATCTTGGCCCGAGCTGCGTTTAAAAACAGTGTATCGTACATGCATGCTCCAGGGGGCTGCTACAGGCAGATGCTCATTATGGTGACACGTTGACCTCCAGTGACTTTACAATACACTCATAACCAAGTCCACCATTTGTACTGTGTGGTTGTCACAGGCAATTTCTAAAGCTTTATTTATCCAGACAAGGTTTACTCCTTTTCTGGCAAGGCAAGGCCGTGCTTCACACTCGTATAGTTTCACAGCTTCACACCTGGAAGCTGTCCATCCTAACCACAGGCTTTTACATTTGGCCACTGAGCGGCTTCACTGGAGCGACTGAGGCTTTTTCAAGGACACAACTATAGTTGTTCCTCTGGCAGTGAAGAGCAATTTTCCTAAATTAAATCACATTACCTTCTGGTGCTTCTCTAATCTCTGGTGCATTATCGCAGTAGTTACAGTTCTGCATCAATGGCGCGATGATGGATGATTGGACACTTAAGGCTCAAATTTTCAGTTTAGTTTGGAAAAATATGTGAGTTTGGGTTCAAAAGTTTCGAAAGATTTGAAAAAACATTGACAGTGCAAATGGTACAGGAAAAGAAAGGAAGATTAGAAGAACAAGATAAATTTAAAGTTGTCGTGTAACATTTATGCATTAAAATATCTAAGAATGACCAGGCCCTAAGTCATATAATTTGTTGACTTGTGTACTTACATTATATCAAATGTTTCTCTCTAACTTTATTCATTAGGTTGCCTGTCAACGGCATCGTATCCCAATTACAACTGTTAATGTTTAATGGTGCTTGCAGCAGTTTCATTAGAATGAAATGACGCAGCGTGAATATACGTCACTAATGCGAATAAAACTTCCATGCATTCCTTCTCCTTTAAGCTGAGTCATGTCAGATTCCATCGGCGATATTGAAAATATCAACTCCCATGATCCCATGCTACTTCACAATGGCAGCTACTACTGCGAAATTACATACTATATGTTGAAGTTGTTCGTATTTGTATTTTTACATACAACATAGAGCCATCAGCTCATTTGGTTATTAAAACAGGGCATCGTTTACTGTAAACTGCGGTGAAAATGTATTTCTTTTGTGTGGGAAACAAATTACAGGTAAAAAAAAATTGGTTAATACCACCGACCAAGCCTGTGAAGATGCTCATTTAATGTGACCCCAGCCCACCTAAAACAAACACACGGTATCCAAGACTGTGGGGCGACCTGATGGCTGAGGTTAGCGTGCAAACCGGACCATCTACTGCAAGTCATTCCTCTAATCTGTCTCTCTCCACTGTCTCTATCCAATAAAGCAGAAAATGCCTACAAGATCATTTCAGTAAAATGATATATATCCGCAACAGCAGTCACGTCGAAGCCAACCTGTTCATCATTCAAACTGCAGGGCTATTTGGGTATAAAGGAAGCAGCTGATCTCACCAGAGCAGAGGGATAACAGACGTCTATTAATCTTACCTCCTCTCCTGTCAGGTAGTACGCCGACAGCAACCCTCCGACGTAACGGATGTTCACCTCAAAGAGTGATGCCTCGCCATTCTGTGGAGCCAAGAGAAAGAGATCAAAATGTTAAATGCCACATTCAGTCCACAGAGGGCTCAGTCAGCAGCGTGATGTTTACAGGAAATAAAAAAAAATAAGAAAAGATCTACTGTAGTCATCATAAGTAGTTTTTCAGTGTTCGTGTATTAAATCACGGGGTAGATGAAGTGCCCTTTGAGACATTCTGGGCACCAAGAATTGATATCATCAGCTGTTTTGTATCACAAGTAATGATACAAAACATTTTTTTCATACAATGGTCGTTCAAGAATGAAATATTCTGACTGGTTGGAAAGTGTGGAATAACCTTCAGTATAGTGTGGATTAACCAGACACGTCCTGTTCTTTTTTCCTACTTTCAAAACCTGTCGGGATTTTCAAACTCATAGCTCGTCCTCGTGAGCTTCTGTCCGTTTACGTTGACGTTACCTAGCAATGCAACATACTGGATTTCCAAGGCACAGAAAGGGAGCTTTCACACCTGCCTCGTTTGGTCTGGACTTTTCAGTTTGATCCAAACAAGGTGTGAAACAGCTGGTCCGACCAAAAGCAGTGGTCTCGGGCCAGATGCGAACACTGTTTGCACGGTTTGGACCAACTACAGGAAGTTACGCAAGAATATTGTCGCCAATAAACGAAAAGGAGAAGGAAAAATAAATGTAAGAAAAATTTAAATAATTAAAAATTAGCTAAATTGACATATAGGACATAATAATCCAATCCCCAAATTACACCGTGAAAGCAAAACTAACCAGAACCATGAACACAATGTAAAAAAAACAAGTACAAAAAGAGTACACCAGGTCCTATAATAATAATAATAATAATACAAAAATGAATAATATATATTTTTTGTATTTTACAACACTTGGCATTTGTTGACAAATGAGCGTAAATGGGTTACGTTGGATACAGTATTGTAATGAGTGAAACACATTAGATACTTTTTCGTATATTGTCTGTTAACATCAATTACACAAAGGTAATTTTCCTGTGAATCCCCATGACAACAGCAAATATGATTGCCAGGAGACATGTGACAGAAATACAAAACCTCTACTGACTGATTGATTAATTAACCTCATTATCCCTCATTAGGAAATTGTGGTGTATTCATACGTGTGTGACAGTACAATACAAGGATGATAACAAGCCGATAAAACAGTGCAAGTTCACCATTAGCGTTAAGTGCTAACATTAAAGCATCAATATCAGTTTATTAGCGGCAAAGTAAATGTTCTGACAGATGGGCAGAAATGTAGACCATAAAACCTCCAAGCGTCTCGTTTTACATGTTGTTCTGTGTTTCTTTTACTTTAGATGACAGTGATTTAGGGCATTCGGGGACATTTCAGCTGCTATGGAAATAATGCCAGCGATCTCCTGTTTACGAGACAGTCTCTCGAACCCTCAGCTCTCCCCAGACCCATATGCTCTCTTTGTAAGCTTGTTGTAGTTGAGGCTCCCTGTCCAAAGAAATCAAAGATTAGTGCCAGACCCAGTCTCAAAAACTAGCCAGAAACTCAAAAACATGTCATCATGTCCCCCGTGGTTTGTTGCCTCTTTTGTTTGAGAGTCTCTTACAACTGCACTGACGCATTATTGATTCACGGAGGGAAAGTTTACTGGTGACTCAGGATGAATTTTCTTCAACCCTCTTTGCTGTACATTGTTGAAATGTCATCTGTTGCTCGTTTTTTGCCACTTAAGAGTTTATAATGGCATGCTATTCTGTCTTGCTTTTGTAAAGAAAATCAAAAATATCTTCCACGGCTGGGCAATGAAAAGGAAAATCATAACTTTTGCAAAATATAATTTTATATGATCATTCTTTACATATAGTGTTTTCTTTTATCTCAGGGTTTATTTAATTTACACACATAACAAACTGTTTCAGTGGTTTGTTGTTTTACTTTAATTTGACTCTGCATATTTTGATTTTGAAATAGATTTTATAATGTATGTGTTTGTCATGTTCTGAAAACAAAACGCATAGCCATCTGGTTTCTTCAGTTTTCACCCAAAAACCAGCTTTTAAACATGTAAGAAATAACGATTTGACATTTATCATGCGGTTAATTGCGCTTCTACGTCGGAAACACCGTCTTTGAAGGATAACAACAGGTCAAAAGATAAAAATTCCTGCCAGGTCGATTTTTTTATGGTTATAGTTTGATGTTCACTGATTCAGTTTTATTTATTTAGATATTTATTAGTTTGACTTAGATGTTCAGTTCAACAGCCTTCAAGATGCCTCGGTCGACCTCTAATTATTGACATCATGATATTAAATATTATTGTTTATCTGTTTTTTTTACGTGATAAACATACATCCAGAGAACACACACACAAACATATGAAAGTGAATAAATAAAACGAGGGATTAGACATGACAAACTCAGAAGATACAGGTTTCTGAAACAATCCATTGTACTGATTACGACTTCGGTGTGATTTAACATAAATAAATCACACATTTGCACTAAGGGTCCTTGTGAGACTCTCTCTCATAGGATTCGCCAGATGAACGTCGCAGTGTGTGCTTAGTTTTTTCTAACCTCATGTAATTTAAGATATTCCTGCTCCACTGTGTGTGTTTGCAAAGTTTAGATGAGCAGTGCACAGAGACGACATCTTTGGCCATATCACCCTAATCTCTACATTATATAATGCCCTAATAACAACCAACAACAGATGTCGAAAGCCTGTCACTTCACCACAATTCACTCTGCTTTTTGAAGTTCGGAACATTCCATTCAAACGTTTTTCAGTCAGCAACTATCAAACCATAGGAGGAGAATATAACAATCACTTCTGCCGATTGCTTTCGCTGTTTGCCAACATCACAATAATTTGCTTGCTTCTTTGTATACATGAAATATACAGCAAGAGGCAACACTGCATGCATCTCGATATGGCACCATAATTATAGCTTCTTATGCTAGCTGAAGGTGGAAACATACCACTACTCATTGACTTGGAGACCCATTGAGAAGGAAATTGCTATCTCAAGTGTGGATGATAAGGAAACTGTAATTGGGTACCAGAGAGGGCAATTAGCTCCACTCTGAGGAAAAGCACAGAGCCAGGGAGTCACTGGCATTTGTTCAAAGGTATCATTTATCTCCATATATATCATATCTGAAAATATATATATTTAAAACCACTTTGTGTTATTAAAGTAATTTCAGTCTCAGATGATCAATAATTGGCAGCAGTGTGCGTCGGTTAGATGAAAAATGATTTCAGCACCCGCTCACCACCAAACTTTGTTTTTTTGTTGTTTTTTTTCCCTCTTGAGACATTGGTTCTATGAATCAGGTAATATTGGCAGGTGTTGTGCAGCTAAGGGACTGACTTCATTCCTGAAGTCAGCAGAACTGGTGAAATAAAGCACAGACAACCTCTGGCAGGGCGTCCCAGTTTAGCTGTCTTGCCCTGAAAAGAGTGGCCCATTCCGTAATAGCGTCACAAAGGCAGAGATTAGGAATCGATCGTCTATTTATCACGGGCGATCGTGGCACTCAGTAAAGGTGCCGACAGACTGTGAGAGTTCAGCGGCCCTATAAGTTTATTGCCGACTGCAGTGTGCGACGTGGCTCTAATAAACTTGGGTACGGCATCAAGTCTGATGGATATATACACTTAATGATGATAAGACCTACTGAGTCACAGGCTACGACGCAAGTCAGCGCTCAAGAATAAAACGTCATCAGCGTGCGTCGTCCATATTTGCGGCGATACAAACAATGAAGCTCAGCAAAGAATCTTTTATTTTTTAGCATACAGTACCTAAAGTTACGTGCTACATGATCAATGCATCATTTCCTGATTCATTCGTATTGGTTAGTAGATGTAGGTCATAACAGCAGTTACATTGTGAAACTGTCCTTCATTTCTGACACTTGCAGAATTTTTGGTTGCAAGAGTGTGACAGTTGTTAAAGCTCTCTCACAGTGCAACGAAGGCCTACCATTTAGACCCACGACCACACTGCCATGTTTTCCCTTCGTTCGCCTGTGATGGCCTAAAACCACGCAGTGTATACCCGGCTGAGGAAGCGTACTTTTAACAGAGACAGTGAGACAATTTGAATCTCTCACACTTTGTTTTGAACAGAGAGCAGAGCATGGGATTATTCACATCCTATCAGTGCTACAGCTTCGCAAATCCAATAATGCATGACATGATAAATGGAACAGAAAGACTGCCAATAAATAAAAGATTTATTGTAGTTGTCACAAATGGTTGCGTACACCGTTGCAGACGGACAGAGATGAGGATGAGGTAATGCTCAGGGTTATTTTATGGAACGGAAACCAAATAAAAACTACAATGAACAACGCAAGGCGAACTGATAGGAAATAGAATTGCAGGTAAAATCAGCTTTGTTTTTCCACTTGATCTGCACTGTGATTGCTATAACACTTTACAGATAATGAAAAGGATCAAGAATGACGATGACACAGTAATGGACTAGTTCCATTTAATCCAATAAGCAGTGGCTTTGTAAATCATATTTAATGTCATGCATTCTTTAATCCTACATTTTTCAGCTTCTATCAAGGCTTTCCTCATGATAGTTGGAAAAACTACAACACAAACTAAATCTAAACTAAACTAAACTAAACTATGCACTTGAAAACTACCGAAAGCTAAAGTGAAATCAAAAAACAAACGGAAAGACTACATAAACATAAAAACTAATGAACATTTCTATAATAACTCTGGTAATGCTGACAAAGGTTTTGCTGATCAAACTTCTTTTTCCCAATACAGGCCCAATAAATCCTGCAGCAGCTTTGTGTAAAGCTTCCATTAATACTGATGCAGCGAAATAAAACAAACCTGTAGACACAATATGTATTTGTATTGTTTTTTTAAAGCCCAATGTAAATCATGCAACCATTTAGATTTCCCCATCCATTAAAAAAAACTTCAAACCCCGAGGCTCAGCGAACGCACACAAAACAACGCACCTTAAACTCGCACTGACATAAATTGATTTTATCATCACATCGCATGCGAGACATCAAGAAGGAAGATTAATGACAATGTCAAAATCTTCTTAAAGGCTGTTTTTTTTTTCAAATGAATAAATCAAAAACTGCTTTTATTTAAAGTGTGTACAGAAGCTGGAGCTGAAGGACTGCACCGGAGATTGGATTTGACTCTGACGCAGATCACGTTCGCTGTTCCTCTGATTAGATCTTAATGCTTTTTTGTTTCAGCTTAAAATGTCCTCCTCAGATCAGAAGTCACATTACAGCGCTTTCATTCATTGCGCACATTTTACATGGACTTTTCAAAATTGAATAAAGCAATCTAAAAACGAGATAAATGTGAAAATGATTGATTTCCTTTAAACTTGAGTGATTAATTACAGTAAGACAATCTGTCCAACTTAACTGGGAGAAATATCCATACAGAGCAAATCAAAGACTACTATGAAACGTCAGCATATATTCTGAAGTTTCATTCTTGCACTTGGGATTTTCCATCTTTAGCCTGATTTTGACACCGTCAGTGTTCATCGTTTACTTCCAGCAAATAATTGAAAGATTAATAAGAGGGAATTCTTGAAACCACAAATATCCACAGCGAGCAATCAATAAGTAATCCACACGACATTAAATGCTTCAGCACGGAGTTTAATTTAACTGTGCTGCTGCTCCTCGAGGCGCATTCAAGCACCGCTCCTCTTTTGCAAGCATTACAAAGAAATGAGGTAAAGTGAACAGCACCTATTTTCTTTCTACTCTGCTTTCCTTGTCTCTCCTTTCACGGTGCTCAAGCTGAGGACCTAATTAGGAGACAACACAAAGCTGTCAGGTAAACACAGAAGTTCTCACCACCACTGTCACCAAGATAATTTCTACCAGCAGGTACGTTCTACTATGTAGCCTCTGAAATCCATCTGCTTACCTTGACTTTTATTTCTTGCAGTTTCTAACACTTTCTCATAGTCTCCATGCTGTTTATGTTCACCGCTTATAAAACACTTTGAATTGCATTCGATTTGAATGAATGGCGTCGTATAAATCAAGTCTCACTGATTGATTAGTTGCTGCAGTTTGAAGTGAACAGAGCTGAGATGATAAGTTGAATAATCATGAGATTAATTGGCAATTATCTTTATCATCAATAAACCATTTGAGCAGTGTTGCAGCTTTAGACTACAAACAACTTTTTATCTGCATAAATGTCAGACCTGAAGGTCTCTGACAGACAGTCAACGTCATCCGTACGACGCATGATTGTGATATGATGATATGTGTCGCGTGATGACAGAAAAATGTTGCTTCGTGTGATGCCCCATCGTTTATATGGAAATCACACTGCACTACAGAAATATTTTCATTTGGACTCACAAGCAGCCATGACTGATATTCACATTTTCATAATTATCAGTATCTGTGTTTATCTATAGATATCAAATAAATAATGTGCTACTTCGCCTCTGACGCTGCCGCCTCGTTTTGTCTGTAGTCTTTACCCTGCGGCCTCGAGCAAATGACGAAATGAGAAAAGAACATTCATTTATTTACTGGTACTTATTATTTCCAACCTCTCCAGTTCAAAGTGACAACTGACAATAAATATTGGTGAAAGTTGATTCTCCTTTCTTTATTTGATTTGACAGTCAGCTTAAAGCCACTTCAACAAAGTTTTGTGTTGAAGTTTGTGTTATACTAAAATCTGACACCAAGATTTTTTTTTTATTTTAACTGTACATATTCATATGTATCATTGTCTGGATATGAAGTGCCATATATTGGAACACGAGATGTAGGTCTTTAAATAAAAACGAAGGAAGAACTTTGCATTTAATAAAGCTTAAAATATGTAAAGTATGCATGATAGTGGAAGAAAAATTTGCATTTTAACTGTTCTTCAGGGGGAACCATGGCAGAAAGAGAAATTAATTAATGAGTGTAATGACTCATTGGGTACGTTGCTGTTGTACCTTGTAGGAGTTGCGCTTCAGCGGTGTTGCTGACAGTGTCCGACGCTGGTTTCTCTGTTGCTGAGGATTCAACAACCATGGCAGAGATTGCAGTCGGATTCAGCCCAGATTTGCCTGGGACATGTGCCTGATTGGCATGGCCGCCGTGACGTGGCGTGCCAAGGAGCTGACGAGACTGTTGCCCAGTGGTGTGTCTTGCTCAGACGCTAATGTAATGATTTACTGCTAATAAAGAGGCATCATTGTCGCTGGGCAAATGACTCTCAGCGCCGTTGCCGTCCAGGTTTCGACTGGCCCCCACATTTCAAAGCCAAATTATACCGATGCAACAGAGAAAAGCCAGAGCTAAAAATTAAGCCGATGACCGCCTCTCCAATCAGAGCTGATGATTCACACTTACTGGTCATGTTCTAGCTTACCGTGGTTAATTAACATGGATACATCATGAAGTGGGCCAGTTACAGCCTGTTACTCCAGTCTTCACAAGTTTAACATGCTGCACACCTCAGCTCAAAGGAGTTTCTCAAATCTGTTGCTCTTCTCCTTCCTGCTACTTTCAGGACAGGAAGCTGTGGCTGCTTTTCCTTTTTTCTTCCATTGTAGAGTAATTATAGTGTTGATCAGCATCCAAGCTTGAAGAGCAGTGTCTGACATTAGCGTTAATGACCGCTAACCTCCAGAGCATGCTAAACAGCTTTCTCTGAAGGAAAGAAATCGCTCAACTTCAAGACCTCACAAATGATCAGCCCACAGCTCAGTATTTAGCTTGGTAACATCACATAAAAGTAACTGTAAAATCTGAGTCTACTAAACAATTAAACAACATAATGTGGCAAAGTGATGTTTACACAGAGCTAGTTTGGTGAATTATCATCTATGGTTTATTTTAATAGGGACAGATATAATATGAAGCAGACTCTAATGGGCAACACCAATCCCTAGAAAGGCTTTTATTGGGCTAAAAGGTTAGAACACTGAGGGAAAAAGAAATCTAACTGAAAGACATCTAGCATGGCAAATATCTTGGACTTTCTTGCGAGTGAAAATCCTGTAGCGTGAAATGTGTTTCTGACCGGCAATGACCGCGGGGACGACCTACAGCCAATGAAAGTACAAACTCCACTGCTGTCAACCCAGTCTTATCGTGAATCGATTTGTTCAGTGAGCAAAATAATAGTTACTATCAGAATACATTTGCATACACACAAGCTTTTCAATTATTTGAAACAAAATCAGAGCGCAAACACGTCCTTGTCGAGCCACAACACGAGACCTGCGGTCGCTGCGAAACGCTCCCTCCATCTCTCTCTGCAGAGCAGTCCATGCTGAACGCTTCTGCCAAACCATTCTCTCCTCTATATTTCGTCCTTGGTTTTTTGCTGCACCTCATTGCTCAAACAACTTTGATCAGTATGCTCTGAGTGAATTTAAAATCATTCACGCAGGGTACGTCAAGCTTCGCACAGACACCCATAGTAGAACTCTTCATCGCTTCTTGTGTGTGCATTGTTGTTAAATGTAGTTTGGACAGAGATATTCTGATTTATAGGGGGAGATTCCAGTCTTAGCTGGTTCCTCATTGATGAAAATGTATCTTGGTGAGTCAATGGTGTCAGTTCTCTTACGTCGTCCAATGTTCTCCTAATGTTTACGACAGTTTCCTGTTATAGTACAGCAGATTTTTTTTTTTTAGCCTTGACCACATAAGGATAAGGATTCAATTCAAATGCGGCATCCTCTGGTTTCCTTTTCGAAGACCCCACAGCAGTGATGTGTTCACAGCTGAAAACTGGAATCTCCCTCTTTAACAGGACACGTCTGATTTAGAGGCAAGAGGGAGTTGCCAATCAGTCAAGAAATGTGCGAATCACAACAACTTCAAGATACCTCATTATAATACAGACAGTTTTGTAGTGCGAACAGTACAGCAATCTGACGGCCGTGAAAGTCGTGTAGTGTGTAGGCGGCATTAAGGGAAAAAACATGGTTGCTCTTAAAAAGAGCACTTTATTATGCTTACCTCCGTCATCACGGTTAAATTATTAACACATGACGATGGATAAGGAATGGTCATGTTTAAAAGAAATGCTTTTGGTTTGAAACGGTGGTGCAATATCAGACAAAAGACTGGATGCTTGAATAAAAGGGTTGTTTTGAACATCTGCTGTTAGAGCACACGCGCCTAATGAAGTTAATCAAGGTTGTTTTTAATAGACAACATCATCTATCATTATATTGGTTTGTTCCAGGAGACTGATGCCCTCTTTTAATTCTCTTACTTAGCGCAGTGTTGTTCTTTGAACTGACCCTAATTACACATAAAGTAAATAAATAATCAAACAGCGCTTGTGCTGCCTTGAGTGAGGAGTTCCTTTTAATTTTTCAGCAACAATCACAACATCAGGGAGTTCCCTCTCTTTTTCTGAAGCCTTTATTCATCGTGGTCATTTTAAATGAAAAGCGACTGCTTGCGATTTTTCAAATTGCATTTTAACCAGCACGTTTTACGTGACTGCCCCGCTCTTGTTACTTTCCCAGGATGCATCTTTACAAGCTGGGGGTAGACGCTCCAGTGAATACCTATTCCCATCTCAAACCAATAACCCTGATTAAATGGTCTTAGCGGAGAGGCATTAAGATAAATGATTGGGTAATGGTTCGAATCTCATCAGGTACGATTTACATATTATTTTTTTTAATAACACTAATCTTTTTGAATTTTGTAATTAATCAGCAGCTAACGCCTCCCTGAACTCCTTTGCCATCGGACATCACAGATGAACACGTACGCATGAAAAGAGAGACACAGACTATGTAAACATCCCGCCTAAATGCATCAAAGAGTAAATTAACTGCCTGGTGAATAATTAATCAAAAACTGCCATGGTGATGAATTATAGCTGAATTACAACCCACCCCATCACTCGTCAATCTTTTCTACTCTCATCCTCTGCATCCCAGCTTTAAAACAGTGTCAGAGACAGACTATTTGTCTATCTGCTTCCATCTATTTTCAGATCCTGTCTCCGTCTCCATCTTTTGATGCTCTCCCTATACATCTGCACGCACACACACACATACACACACACACACACACACACACACACACACACACACACACACACACACACACACACACAC
>JAPQRN010000009.1:4904811-4924865 GCA_037367275.1 Coranthus polyacanthus | reverse complement strand
ACACACACACACACACACACACACACACACACACACTCACACACACACACACACACACACACACACACACACACACAAATGTGAAATCAGGAGAGCAGCAATCTGTGTACAGGTCTGTGTTTTCTCCAGGGGGATGCTGCAGCTCCCCACTGAGTCCTCTATGATAATGTTCAGGCCTTGTGGGACTTTGCTATGCTCTTCCTCTACCATTATTATTCACCCTGCTGCAGTCCATCTTCCCTTTTCCGTACTCTGTGTGTAACCGTCTGCCTCTGCGTCTCATCACACACCTCCCACTGTATTTGGCCTTGCTGACTGAGCTACATCCTTCACTTTGTTTCAGCGACACTGGAGGCTGCTTGCTCCCAAACTGCCAAGAAGAAAAAAGAGGCACTTGAGTGGCCTAATGTTCCCCTTATATTAATATTGATACAATATATTAAATGCCCAGTTGTGTAGAGGAGGTCATTAACTGAGCTAATTCATACATCCACTGTAAACATTTCTATTTCAACACACTTCATCTTCATAGAAGCGGCATTAAATTGAAACTTGAGCAGTAATGGATTATCTCTGCTTCAAGGGCATCTCTTTTCCAATTTATCTGCATGAAAGGCGTTTACGAGACAGTGACACTAAAGACAGTAAAATCCTTTTCTCGACACAAAGGTTAGCTACGTGAGTTAGTTACTGTGGTCCGAAACTGCAACAAACAATGAATGAACGTGATGTTGTATGACGTAATCATCCAAAAGCAGCGTATTACCTACAGTAGATGGTCACCGGTTTGGAGAAGCAGACAGGAAGCGAAGCAATGTACTGCTGTGGATGGTGGCCGCAGCTAAACAGAATATCAATATCAGTTTAAGTGTATGCTATATTTAGAATATTTTCTCCGCTTTACCTTGCCGTGAGACTACCCTTTCTGACAGGGGAACTGAAGCCATTATATCACTCTCTTCAAAGCCACCAGACTGCCTTAACGAAACAGAAATTTTATCTTGCAAAACACAGCGGTTGCTTGTCTCCTGCCGCCCTGACTGGTTAGTCTGTGTTATTGTGTGACTTTGGCAGTGGTAGACCTGCAGTTACTGTGTTTTGCAAGGAAAAATAAAAATGTCAAGGGAGTCTGGTGGATTTGAAGACCACTTCGGCTTCGGTTTTGTCGTAAAAAGGCTGTCTGATGGTGAGGTAAAGTGGTGAAAGTAGTATAAATATAGCACAATTTTACATTTATTTAGGTGGCTGCTACTGCCATCATCCACAGCGATACATCGCTACGTTTCTTTTGACAGTACTCGTGTCTGCTTCTCCAAACTTGGGGCGGTGCTGACTCTCGTCTACTGCAGGTGATACACTGAGCGCCTCATACAACCCCATTTTGGAAAATCCAGACTCTCCAGAGGATTAAGCAGTTACAGAAAATGAATGAATGAACAGTCAAAAACAACAGTAAAGATTTACCAGTGACCGAAACAGGAACTAATAGATTTTCTGTTGATTTACTAGTCACTCTTACATTTAAAAGAAACCTTGATAATATACCACACTTTACTAAGATATTCAGTGTTTTGTGACACTGTGTAAACTTTTAATCTTGCATGTCACAGTAATCACCTTTCACTATACAAGTACTATACATTTAAAGGCATGATATGTAAGATTTATTGGTTATTGTTTATATACATGTGATTCAAAGTCGGGCCCTTCTCTCGGATTGTTTCACAGTAATTATGTTCTAAATCACTAATACATTTTCTAGACTTCTGCCCGCACAACCTGTGTGATGCTGTTATTGACTGGGGTTTACACACAATGTCTAAATGCAAATTAGAGGGAAAGAAGAAAATACAGGCAGAGGGCAGTGTCTCTGCAGGTAAATAGACCGCCACACACTTCTAGTGGGTCATAAGTGATGATTGAGAGGGAGTACTGTTGCATGTCTATGAAAACATTGTTAATATAAAAATATAAGTGTTACACTATGTTGTCTGCGACAGTCCTCTTTCAGATTCCTTCAGGGAGAGTGAATGTGTAGATTTGAATCTCATTGTTTTAGGCAGATTCTGGTGTGCGGTGCCAAATGAATCCACGGGGGAAAAAGTACACAAATGATGCAAAATGTGCTGGAAAAT
This sequence comes from Coranthus polyacanthus, assembly GCA_037367275.1. Taxonomy (NCBI): domain Eukaryota; kingdom Metazoa; phylum Chordata; class Actinopteri; order Kurtiformes; family Apogonidae; genus Coranthus; species Coranthus polyacanthus. The sequence continues at coordinate 4,922,730 of JAPQRN010000009.1, read as the reverse complement.
ACCCGTAATGACGAACCACCCACGCAAAATGTCCTTTGCCCTCCGCATCCTGAGACAGAATGTCAGCTCGATTTGACCTTGGCTCGGGGCCACGACGTCTTCACTGGAGCATACGCCCGCACCGTAAATCACACTGTTTTCCCCCAGACGTCTTCATGACTGGGAGCAAGTTGGAGCTCGTTTACTGTAGACAGGAGGCCAGTGAAGGTCAAAAACAAACTCTGCAGAGGTAAACAACAACCGCGCTCCAGGTCTCCTCGTTACCAGCTGATGTCACTTTGTCTTGTCCTCAAACGTGAGCGTACATTTAGAAAACAACTAATTAACAGCTAATTATAAAGTCTCATGCGCAAGCTTTCATGTGCTAAATATGAGTGAGGGTGACCTAAGACTGAATATCTGCCTCAACAGAAAAAAAAACCAGATCTGTGTTAAAAAAAAAAAAAAAAAAAAACTGTCACAATTAAAATAAGTGAAATATTCAGAAAATGTAACAAGCTGCACTCGACATGCACTCCACATTTGCTTGAGGCGTATGCAAAGTTGAACGCAGTCAACATTCTTTTTTTTTTTCTTTGGCAAATGTGCTAGAAATAGTCACTAACAACATTTCTTGCCTTTTTCAGGAGAGTTAAGCATGTGTGTTGTGTTTCAGTACACACACCGTATTATTCGGTAGTTTGTGATGTGCTGCGGGCAATCTCTGAGACGATTTGATAAAGTTCGCCCGAGTCTACTGCCTCACCCAACTTTCACTCCTGTGTGAAAGGAGTGCGTGTTGTGTGTGAGTCTGCAAGAAGCAAACTGCAGGTCTTCACTGGCACCACAAACTCCCTCTGGACCCAGCAGCCTTTTGTGGTTCAGATTAACGGCAGCAAGGTAAATTATGTATCTGTGCTCATTCAAGTCAAATCAATTATGTCTAGATTATAACGGCAGTGATACAATTAGACTTGAGCTAATGCATCTTCAGTGGCGAAATGCAAATGAGTACTTTTACTCAAGTACAGTATTTGCACTTTACTTGAGTATTTCCATGTTATGCAGCTTTATCCTTCTACTCCACTGCATCTCAGAGGCAAATACTGCACTTTTTATTCCACTACATTTGTCCGACAGCATTAGCTACTAGTTATTTTTTTTGCATTAATGTTTAGGTTTTTTTAGCACAAAAAAAAAGGCTTATAAAAAGGTACCACTCCTATATAAATATCGAGCATCTTCCTGAAAAAAAAACAAACCCAGAATTGCATAATTCATCAAAATTTCAAGACTAAGCAGCGATACAAAATATTTACAAGTTAAAGCGCACTACAATGAAATCCATAAGGTGTTACAAATCCTTGCTACATACTTTTCATAACCTTTTCAGATGTTTTTAGAATAAGGATAATGTATGAGTAGACTGCAATGGTGGAGGTGTTGTTCCACAGAGATGGTCGTCTGTACTTCACTGAATATTGATTAAGGGAAGTTCGATAATATGGATAGTGAAAGCCCTTCAAGTGTCTTGTTGGATAAGAGTGAATGTCTGAGGAGAGCTTAAAAAAATTCGGGAGCGTGCGAGGCGAGTCATGAGTTAGGTGTACGAATACATAGATGAAAACACAAGCGATATATGTTCCCATTAAAAATTGAAATCTGTATTTTTACTTTAACATTTTTCGTCACCTTCCTGTCCGGTGAAAACCATATACGTTGAAATGAATAGATTTTGAAAGCGTGTGATAAACTGGATTAACGTTACATCCACACTAAAAATGTTTCATTTTAAATTTCCGTTTTAGAAAGAAGACGATCTCCGTCCACACAAACGGTTTGGGACACGTTTCAGAAATCATCTCTGAACATTCTAATAAGCCTGAGATGAACATCACATGACCATGCTGCCGGACATGGCTGGAATTATCACAAAATGTTTGAATAACAGTTCTTCTGCTGTGAATGTAGTCAGTAGTGTCGTGATGAAAAGCAGAATTTAACTACAAGACAGCTGCTATCAGAGACAACAAGGACACAGGCGCCTGTGCTTCAGCTTCCTTGATTTCTTCTGGAAAAGGTCATGTGAAAGGGGTGGGGAAGGATAGATAAAAACATGGTCAGCAGCGTTTCCAAACGTCTGTTTTAGAGATCCTAAAATACAAGAGTAGAGTGGACGCATGGCAAAAGTAAGATGTTTTAAAACAAATATGTTTAAGTGTGGACACAGCCTAAGAGTTTCTTTACAGGTTGAGAAAACTGTCCTCCTTCTTAAGTTAACTCTTTAAAAACCCTCTTGGATTCGCTGGAAAATGCATCGTCACAAAGCTGAAAATAGGCCAGTTTTTCTGAGCTCATGAAAAGTTGACTCTTTAGAGATACGCTCTCACAGGACAGTGTCTTGTAACAACAGTGTCTTGCATGTAATGAAAAGTAAACTTAGATATTTTGTCCTACATAGGGACACTCTGACAGGTATTTGATGGTTGTCTTGTCTCTAAGATGACCTCGTGGTCTGCCTATCCCTCTACCTGACTCTGTGACATTATGTCCTGTCTTCATCTAATACAATTGTACTGAAAGCCCTTCGCACACATTTAATGTCACTGTCACCCTCTTGACCCCTCTGTGGCAATAAGCCCGAGTCAAATCGCCGAGGTCCATTCGCTCCCACTCTGCTGTCTCTTTCGTCCCGTGCACTGTGGCCCCGTTTAGTGACACTTCGCTTGCACGCGGCAGCATCTGCGCTCCCAAACTGCAAAGAAATGCAGCGTACATACAAACACCATAACAGATAAAACACAGCTCCTTTCTTCAGTCTGTCCCAATGACACCCACGAGACTTCACACTCACTTAAGTCTCATCTGAGATGTGGAATTATAGGCCTGAATGTGCTAATTATCCAGTCACTTTGCCGCCCTGGTTTGGCTCTAGAGACTTTTGCTGTGGTATATCAGTACTTATTGTCAGTGCATGTTGCTAGTTACGCTGAAGAGGCTTCATGGGAGCCATCAACAAACACGCAGGGGGACGTTTTAATCTATATACAGCAACATCACAATAGATGAGATTTCTTTTAAAAGATATGCACCCTTCAGCCTTTATGTATTGTAAAAAAAAAAAAACTAAACACAACTGCATTAAACAACTCACTTAAACCTGCCAGACTAAACAGTATTTTTCACGTGCCTAGCATTTCTTAGTGAATGAACACAGATTTTGAACTGGCAGCCATGGGAAGATATCATCTGTGTGGAAATACCTCAACATTTTGTTGTATTATTTCCTGCTTTTTGCCTCCTATTCACAGTATAGAGCTGGTTTAAGACCACTGACTCCTGTGTGAGGCATCTCAAAGGTCAGTGACCTGTAACGGTGCAGGTCATATTTGCGTTAGCAGCCCTTCAGTGAATGTTTTCTGCTGGCTCGTATATTACTTTTCATCCACTTTTCGTTCCTTTTCAAAACCCGCAAAAGCTCGAGCAAGACGTAAAGAGCAACATAAATCTGTGTAAATAGCTCACTTCCATACTTTATAACAATAATCCAAACAGAAATCTCTTTTTTCTGATTACGTTTTGGTTTTGCATCCAAATGGTAGCTCAGACCAAGCATCTGTGTAATTATTTTTAAGTTAACGTGAATGACATAAAGATGATGAGAGCCCCGAAAGGCAGAAGTTTAAAGGAGATACGTCAGAGCGATCTGTTCCCGCTGTGTGGTTTTATCGTCTGCTCTAATCTAGTAAATTTCCTGATGATTGGGGGAGAAGTGCTGAGCCAGATAATAAATGATTTGGAAAAGCTAGAAATAACACTGAGTAAGAAGAGGAGGAGAAGGAAGGGTTTAGAGGAGTAATACAATTTGGAAGAGGAGAGGGAATACAATCCAATCTCCAAGACTTCATTAATCACTTTTCATTACTTTGTTCAAATTGAGAGGAGGTCTGATGACCTGCCAGAGGACAATTACTTGACCACAGTTTAGATGTCCTACAATACTGGACTGTAGATAAAGCATCCTTAAAAGAAAACAAAAAAAAGCCTTAAGTAACCTCTAAATGCTAATCTGTACCAACATCACTGACTTCTTATTTAGGATTGACGAGACAACGGTTTGTGGAAAAATATGGTGAAAGATAACAGCGTGTCCTTCGCGTCGCTATAATTGGCTTCGCCGCCAGATCAGACCAGCCTGATAAGCTTTCGAATGAGCAGCTCCTCAAGATCTGCATGAGAGGCTTGTTGTTTGTTGTCTGGTCAAGATGCATTTCAAACGATTTCATTTGGTGAGCTGGCACTGAGTTTTAAAACCAGCCGCTTCTGCCGCTTTGTTGTAGTTCAAACAACTGCTTTTTGAGGGATTTTTCTTTTTTTTTTGCAAAAGGAGCAGAATTCCTTTATGAAACCGGAGGGAAAGTTGCAAGTACAGCAGCTGGTGTCAAAGCCTCCTCCTTGTGTGAAACCTGCTGTGAATACTGTCACATCTGTAATACTGTAATATTGTCCTTGCCTGTCTGTCCTTGTTTTACTGCTAACAATTTATAGAGCTGCTGTCACCATGTGTTGAGCTGCGGATAACAGACAGGCCTGAACAGATGAATCTAACAAGCTGCTATGTCGTCCGCCCAACTGTGTTTGGTGTCACCGTTATGTACTTAAGATCTAATTAAGATCGTTGCATGAATGAAAACATTTACGCGTGCGTCTGCCCAGGGCTGCAACTAACGATTATGTACATTGTGGATTATTTTCTCGATTCATTGATTAGTCGTTTGGTCTGTAAAATGACAGAAAATGGTGGAAAATAAGGCGATCAGTGTTTCTCAAAACCTAAGATGACGTCCTCAAATGTCCTACTCGGTCCACAGCCCAAAGATATTCAGGTTTTTATAATGGGGGAGGAAATAAACCAAAAAATATTAAAATTTAAGAGACCTTGACCTTCGACCTTTTAAGGTCAAACTTTCCGTAGCTCTAAATCGGGACTCTGCATGTATGTGGTGAATAACAATCAAATCAGATGAGTTTTGACTGAAAAATGGAATGTTTTGGGAAATTGGGGAACTTTTCCTGACCTTGACTTTTGGCCTAGAATAGTCAAAATGTTGTCATCTGTATTCACTGTCATCAGGAACTCACACACAAATTAGAACTGTGGAGGCTAGATGCTAACAGACAAACAGATGCACGGCGGTAAAAACAGCATCCTTGGCAGAGGAAATAATATCCTGCAGCAAGAAGTTTAAAACCTCTGCCATGACTTTCTGGGTCAAGAGTTTCACAAACACTGCACACACATTTTTATAATACCTAGCTACCAAAAGCATATGAGCAGTTTCTTTGGTTGTTCTTTGGTGCTTTTGGGCAGAATAGGGAAGTTAATTTTAAAAATTAGTGAATATATTTGAATTCATATAAAACTTCTTGATTTATTTTTACACAGGAACTCAGCCACTGCCTTGAGGACAGACGTCTTCTTTGGACTGTAAAGCTCTCTGGTATATACTGTAATCACGTCTTCCAGATATAAAACAACCCCCTCCACAAGAACATGCAAAACGTTTCGCCCTTAAACAATTAAAATACTTGAGGAATGAAGTTCATTACCACTGATACGACATGTCTAACTGTCCCGGAAGAGATGAGTTCCACTCGGGTCTGAGCCCAAAGGACCACCAGTGAAGGCATGAGGGGGTGAGGCTGACGGACTGTGGCAGATCACACCCGTGACAAAGCTCAGTGTAAATCTGCGTGTGTTGTCTTTATGATTGGTGACAGTGTGGCTGCTTGTCAGCGGCTGCCATTACTGCCTGTAACCACTCAGGCTGTGAGGGCTGCCAGAGCCAGCGGCTACAGCTCCTCTCAAAGTTAATAGTCATCTGCGTTCACCAGGACAGAGCGGCCACGGGGAGACAGAGGAGCTCAGTGGATTTGTGTGAGTGCTGTGTTTCTGTCCATGACTGCCTTTCACTATGGATCAGAGTTACTGCTAGGGATCTTTCATACAAGTCTGGTGTCCTGAAAGAATCTATGTTACCAGACAAATATGAAACTTACAGGGAATGTTTCAGTCTGTTACAGATGCAAATACAAAGTGCGTAAGTAAGTCGACGAAGGACAATAACCTCAAGTCCATACAGTAGTGTTGAATACAGCCAAATTCACTATAAAGATCTTCTTATTTAGACAATGGAACAAGTTTGAAATAGTGTTTAGTTGCCGCATATAAAGGCGACATGTTAACCAGCAGCTACTTCTAAGCCATTTACGAGCAGCTGCACTGTAGTGATGTGAAATCTGTACAAAATAAAAAAATAACACACATGTTAATGACAGCAGCTGTGTAGGGATTCAGCTTTACTGACATTTAAATAACTGATTACAAAATAGTTAGAAGTGACAAAAGTCCATAACGTCATCTGCCGCACAGCCCCGTCGGACTCTGCAGCATCCAAAGAAAACACCGAAAACACTGGAACAGTAGTTTTGTGGAACGACATCAGAAGAGTTTATGACGTGTGAAGAGACGCAGAATATCACAAGAATATCACATGACGGACAGGTGAAAAGTTTACTCTGCAGATGAATTCACGACTGGCTGCAGCTGTGTTCATATTCTCTTGCTCCACCACCACCAACGATGAGACATTGGTGGAAAAAGTACGGAACGATTAGGAATGACTTAAAACAGGCACAGCAGACAGTGGAGTTCACTTTGTAGTTACGTTTTGCAGTACAGTTAAAGACTCACCCGGCTCATATACTGAAGGAGGCGCCAAACAGGAAAGTGTAAAAATTATGTATGTTTGTGCCTAAATTAAAAGCCGCTTCCCCCGGTGCTCAACATCTGATGACTGTCAACCATCAGTGAACCTGGTGCGCCTCCCGTCCACGAGAGGAGCAGCTTTTGATCCAGTCATCACTTCAAGGCAGTGAGGTTTATTAGGATAGTGGGCATTTTGACTGGAAAGTTTTGAATTTCTCAATTTTTATTTTCTTAAAATAAATATCACCAGGCAAAAAAAAAAAAACCCAGTAATTATCAGCTAGCATGAACCCTGTTACGTGAGAAGTGTGAGAAAAACCGAGCTTGAATATTAAACATTTCCTTTGAAGTGTGTGTAAGTTAAAGCGCTGTGTATTCTTCACAACCTCAGCAATGGCAGTGATCGGGATGCTTTGAAACCACGCAAGATAAAAAGTGTAAAAAGTCTCAGTGTGTTTTCGCCCTGTTTATGAACTAGGACTGCTCCCCAGTGGAATAAATATTTGTGCACAACTGTTGACTCCACCACCACAGTGGTGTGTTGTTCAAATGTGTGAGGGTGTTCAAATGTGCTCTTTGCCACACGTGTCAAAAACAATAAATATTTGTTTTCATAACGAGAAAGCTGAAATAGACCGGAGCTTTTTAATGCTGTCTGAGAAAACCTTTGTCAGCAAACAACACATCCCAAAAACATCTGACAGCCTGTCACAACAGGCAGCGAACGGGGATAATTCTCGCACATGTACACGGCGGCTGTTAGGACTTAGTCGACTTAAACGCAAACAAACTGGCCCACACAAAACCTGCGCTGGTGGGCACTTCTCCAGCTTTAACACAATCCCAACAAGATATCAGATCACCCTCAGCTGCATCAAACCCCATAATTACAGAAACACTCAATAAAAAGGGCCATGGCTTCTTTTTGTCTGTTCTCCCCAACTTCTGTTTTTTTAATCTAAAACATCCCCTCCCCTTCTCTCTTGTATTTATCACATTTTCTGCCTCACAGAGACCTTTCAGACAGCTTGAGAATCCCATCAGTCGTTAACACAGCGTGGCCGCCGGCCACACAGGATGCCTTTGATTCCTGCCCCAGTGTCCCGAGCTCTGGAAAGCTGTCAAACTTGGTGGACAAAATGCTGGTTTAAAGCACAATAGCGTGGCCTGAAATCAGTCTGGCGTGCAGGGCCGCAGCTGAAAACTTCATTATATTAATGCTGGGGGTCTAGTGGAGGTTAGATGGTGGATGAAAATGTTAGTGTCTCACCGAGTTTAGGTCGAGGCTGGTTTGCACCCACTCCTTGGCGTCGTCGTATTCTTCCATCAGTCCCATAATGTACAGCGTATCTAGTGAGTCGATGATAGATGCTCCCCTCAGGCCGCCTGCAAAATGCACGAGAGAACCGACTTAGTGGCTGTTTTAAACACAGGCAAGTGTTAAACTCCATTTATAAAGCAGTTGAAACAGCAGTAAATTGTACTTGCAACCGTAGGGAAGAATACTTTAAATTAGGACTTCGATGATGGTTCCTCAACAATACTCTATTCTTTACCAATTTTTCCATTTCAACAAAAACACAATTAGATTATATACTGTGGAACAAATAATTACTTTAAAGGTTCGTTTTAGTTGTTAAATAATGCATACTTTATAAAAAAAAAAAGCTACAAAAAGTATACAAACCTATTTATTATAATGTGTTTTACCTTAAGTTGTCTGTTCTGTCTCTTTAGTTTTATATTCAGCACTCTGGCATTTTTCCTCTCTAAGCAGTTTCACAACATGAAAAATGAACCACGCCTTGAAGTTGTCTGTTGATATAATATCATGAATAAAAATGCATAACAGCCGTGCATACATCCTGCACGCACTGATGCGGATCAGATTCGCTCCTTGAGTACTGAAATTTCCTATCAAACAACAAGACATTTTTCAATACTCTGTGGTATCTAGTTAATTTTGTCAGTGCCGCAAAAGCATTGAAGTCCGGTACCCAACCCTGGTTTAAATATTAATATATTGACTAACATTTTATATTAAGGTGCATATTCACCATTAACTCGTAGCTTATTAGCATACATATTAGTAGTGTACTGGCTCTTTATTATTCATTATGAATAACTTATTCTAATTTTGACCATATTCTACAACAATTTTCCCTCAATAACCTTGTAATTATTGACAATAAGCACAGAAGTTGTTGTTAATATGCTTTGCTCAGTATAGTACAATAACTTCCTCACTTAATATCAATAAGCAGTAACTAGGGGGTTATTGAGGGAAAACTGTAATGAATAATAAAGTGAGAATACGCTATTAATATGCATGCTAATATGCAGCTAACTAATGGAGAATATGCGTACCGCAATATAAAAAGTTAAAAAATATTCCGAACTGATTGTTTCATTACGTTTAAACAGATAAAACTCCACATGTCAACACAGGTCACACGGGAGAGTTTCACATCCATGCCTGTGATCTTTTGAGATGATGCCATTTCACAGTATACATACGCAAAGACATTTTAGACATCAAGTAATATGTTAGTTTCAGTAGTATCCGACGTGATGCAACCAAGTAGCAACCCGGCACAACACGCAAAATTATATACAGTGTGTGTATATGGACGTTTCCCACAAAAATATTTGTAACACAATGGTGTATCACGATGCAGTACTGTAAACTAATTATTTTCTGCTGGGGTCATTCACAACCCCCTCTCTGGACACACACAGTGTTAGCATCAAGGCCTGACACTTCTTGGTATTATGACTTGAAGTTTTCTCATAAAACTTGCAGGCTCATTATCTGCTTAAAGCACGTTGTTTTGTGTCAGTAACGAGATGCTCGGCTATTTCAGTCGCTAATCCCTTAGGTACCGAAGCGATCTACCCAGCTTCTTCTTCTTCTTTGAAATGTCCATGAAGACAGTTACATGTACATTAAATATGTCAAAATTCAACAGCTTACTAAAGGAAAATAAGCTCATTAAAGGGGGGAAAAAAAAAGCAGCGAGTACAGCAAAGAGAAAAGGAAAGACAATTCATTAGTTTGTGAACCGTTACATAATTTGAGCTCTTGAAAGGTAGCTAAGTACTCGGATTTAACCCCAAACCTTTAATGTTTTGATTAGCAACACTAACTTGACAGCATTTGTGATAAAGCATAAAACATGAAAGTCCCTCGCACGTTGAGCTTCTGTAATTGCTGCAGTGATGTTGAATGATAACACGAGAACTGCTTTGTGTGGCCCAGATGAAAAGCATCTTCTCTCGGAGATTAAAAGCGCCCGCTAAAAAGCATCAGTCACTGTAACATGAAAGTCCGGTCGTTTAGGAGTAAAACACCAGAGGTGGGGGGTTGGGGGGGGAGAACTGATACATTGATTATAGCAAACATTTAGCAGCTGCTTCCCGATTATATTCAGCGTATGTGCTCTTTTTGTTAACTGTGCATCTAAATGTCACTCTCTGTGTGTGTATGCGCACGTACAGTACTGTGAGTCTGTCCTCATGAATCTCATTTGAAGCTATTCATCTCTTTTCCCAAACTAAATGAGAAACGCTACGAGGTGTTTATTCCATCCTGGTGGCCTTATGAGAGACTGCATGGCCTGTTTTCATTCTCATATGAGCACACATTATGCAAATGGAGCTGAATCTCACAGAGATAGCTCGGCTCAAAGGAAAAATACACATGATCCTTAATGAATTACTGTGGAAGAGTTCAAGGGTAAATTACGGTTTGGAAGTTTAATAACAAGACACTGCCACTAAATAGGCTTGGGGGCTCTCGTTGTAGGTCTCTGAAAAAAAAAATGCAATAGTGTGAAAACTGACCTGGTTAAGTGAGAAAAGTGATGAAAAATCTTTATGTTCATCCCTGTGCACAACCTAGCCTACAGTAGATGGCTGGATTGATCTGATGCAACCAAGTAGCAACCTGGCACATCAAAGTAACTGGTTCCTATCAGGAGTTATTGTTAAAATTTGCCAAATATGCAAATGGAAACCATACCTTTGGGGAAGTCTGGAAATTGAAACAAGGCTCTTCTGACAATTTGTCACAATCTCATTATCTTGTCCCATTAGCTATCAAAACTATATATGGTTGCTAGTCATTATTATTTTCAATTATTTATTCAAGCTTTTGTTTCGTCTGTTTAAGTCGGAAAATAGTGCAAAAAATGATAACGGCTGAGCCCAAAGAGACAATCTGCCACACGGAATATTCAATTTAAACTCACATAAAGACAAACAAAAGCAGCAAATGCACACATTCCTGCACACATGTACAAAGCAAAAACATATAAAAGACGGTCCATGGTGCACATGGACGCAGCAGCTCTGAGCTCTCTCTAAGCTGTCAGGCTGCTAAAACAAAACTCCCGAGTCCAAACCCTTCCTGCATCATCACGTCCCAGTCCCCCTCCCCCACTAACCCCCCCGCACAACCCCAGACAAGAACTCTGAACTCTGCATCATGTATGCACTACATGTGTTACTTTGCACCTGGAAAATGGAAAGGTCCAGCACTGGAAACTACTACTAATGAGATGATGAGATGAGATTATTTGTCCTTTAGCTCATTACACAGAATAGTCGTATTAGTAAATAGAAATATACGTAGCAAGTGGTTCTATTTGTATCTTATATTTGGTATTTTTGCAGCAAAAATGACTAAAATCATCAAATAAAATGAGTAAATTGGTTCGTTATACAGTCGATTGATGAACCCATTATTTCAGCACTAAAGCTTCTTTATAGGTGCATCTTCTCTAAACTGATCCTTGTGATTAAGACTTCAGACACTGGTTGCATGTCACATTCTTAATGTCTCTATCTTTACTATCAATTCTACTGAATAAAATACCAAAAACAAATATTTTAAGACAGCAGTCGTTCTCTCAGTTTTAAAAAAAAACAGGATTTATGTTTTTTATAAGTATAAAATAGAGGGCATGCTGCCTATGTTGTATGTTTGTAGCTGTGACTTACATTATTGGACCGTATATTATTATAGTAAAAGCACATCTCTGTCACTGACCCTTCACCTCATCTCCGTGGTGATATAGATTAGCTGATGAGGTCAGCCAGGATGCCAAAGGGTACATGGGACACGGATCAATGTCTGGCTTGACTGAATGATGGCCGCCTTAAGCTGTGGCTATAAATCCAGTACTATTTCCGGACTACCGGACACTGAACGCTTCACATCTCTCGTAAATGCACTTCGCTTTCCACCAAAGTAATTTTTTTTTGCTTCATCTCATTTCGTTGCGATATTCATGACAGGCTTGAAGGCTTGACGTACTAGTTCAAAAGTACAGTACATTACATCCCCATTCATCTGCCGTATCTGTTAGACATTCGCCTCATATTGTTGGCGAGAGGGCAGTGATGGCCTGAAGTAAGACACATGTGATCTACTAGAGAGCCATCTGCTAAGGTTGTGGTGTCATATGTGACTGTATCATATTCTGCTTCTGCTGAAGTTACAAAGGAAAGATGTAACTCAAACTTTCACTCTATCATGTGGGAAAAGACAATTTTAGTTTGCTTACGGAGCAGCCTTATCTCTATTCAATGACACCTAGTGACAACTGAGAGGAGGGGTGTAATCAGATAGCTCATGCCCTCTGGGTTTCCAACCCCAGAGGTACTGCTCTGTGGCTGCAGGCAAAGCAGCCAAGTGTGGAAAATTCCTATTGAAAACAGCACCAAAACTAAGATGATTGATTGACTCTGAGGATAGATGGAGCAGATCAATCCATCATGGTGCACTCCTTCAGCTTCCACGGTCTAAGACCCTATTTATTTCTACAGCTCTTTCCTGCTAATGGAAGAGGCCTAAGGGATCCTTAGGAGAATAGGGGCAGAGGGGCTGCTTTATAAAGACTGACGAACATACACACCGACTTCATGACAACGCAAATTTGCATCCTTGCATAAAGTCGTGCATAATTCAATTAGCATGCAGATAATGACTTGACTATTAAAGGAAAGAAATCCTCTGGTTTCATTGCAACAATAATACGTCATCTGCACAGTCTTGGATTTCAAAAACACCTACCAGGGGCTCAGAAAAGTACAGAACATGAAAAAAAAAAGTGTCAGCTATAAAAATAGCATTGTAGATGAGGAGTAAAAGGAAGATCCTGGATAATATTACAGCTATTGTTGGGAGGGTGTGATATTGACAACCAATGGTTTCTCAGTATTTTCTAGAACCTTCTCAGCAACGATAAGTAGACAATATTTTGCCTTCTTCAAAAATGTGTTTGTTAAAGTGTTGCAATGTATTAAAGTCATGTTGCTTACTAATGATGTTAACTGAAACAACATATTTAAGGAAAATAGGTCTTCAACTGAGGCAAGCCTCTTGGATGAGAGAGGAACCAAAAGAAACCTGCTTGCCTCAGGCCATTAATTACCTAGACTGTGGAAGCCCGCCACGGTTTCATAATGGACCAAAAATAATTTTACACATTTTCCTAACGGTGTAAAACCAGGCGTACTGCACAGTCAGATGAGCGCACCCACCAGCGGCTCAGAGTCACTGTAATGATCTGAACTCATTGTGAGTCGTTTATTCATTTGTTTCTTCATTTGTTGTTTATTGCACAAACTCCTGCAGGTAAAAGTGGACAAACAAAACATTCAATTACTGCTGACAGTCTCACAAAAACACTACAAACCGATTTAAATCCACTCGGTAGTTTAGCAACAGCCTAAAAACAACCCATGATGCAATGTTTTGTAAAATACCATATTTGTGTATATTTTAATCGGATCTGTCTGTCTGTCAGCGCCTCTAACTCAAAATCTACAGCACATTTAGACTTGATCGGGCACTTTTTGACATTTTCGTCATTTTCTCAGAAATGAAGGCAGCTCTGAAAACAAAAATCACACACATGCTGAATGGCAATGTCTATCGGCGTGATCAATTTCTTTCTGATCTGCAAGACGATCCAGAACTGAGAGCATATTTTAATTTCTAAATCATTCCTAAGTATTTGATGATAATAGCAATGACAGTACTCCGCTCCACCGCCAAGTAACTTCGAAATAATTGATGACAGAAACATAAATCTAAATCCTCTGAGTGTGTTTTAAGAGTCAAGGGATTTATGTATAACATCTATGTGTTTTTAGTAGATTCACAACATAGTGGAATTATTCAGCGTGATGGATACGATCGGGGACGAGAGTCTGCGATTTTTACAATGGCACATTTCAAATAAATATTTGTCTAATAGAGAGGTTTGGACAGTGGTATTATTTATTTATTAGATGAAATTCTATGAAAATGTGTAAGATTTAAGTTATTTGTCACAAAGTCAATTAATACACCCTTATGTAGGCTACGGTGTAATTTGAGCATGGTGTGTTTTTGACTGGTTTTTAGAAACCATAATCGTCGTAGATGATAGACATCACATACCTTTACCATCAACATACCATAGGTCAGTTATTATTTCATGATTTTGTAAACGGATTTATTGTCATGTAATTTATACGACGTGTGTGTGTGTGTGTGTTCATCGTCCAACCCAACTGCTGGTCTCGCCCAGGATGCTCTTGAAAAACAGATTTATAATTTCAATGAGTCCTTTCCTGGTTAAAGAAAGGTTAAATGAAAAAAAAAAAAAAGAGAACAAAAGAATATGAGGCCGGTAACAATGCTATGCAATTTTAGTTTACCTGCGCATGACAAAATAAAAGCTGAAAGAAATCAAAGATGTATGTTACTAGTGCATCTGAGATGTGTGACCAGAATATGCACAAAGGCACTAACAGTACATGTAAAGCCATTAGTGAGACGTTGGCCCGTGGATGTTCATTCATCATGGCTGTCGCAGGCCAGTTGGTGTCGGTCAGGGGGGCTACAGTAGACGGCCCGAGTCCACATGATCAATCGCTCATTTCAGAATGCGTGTGTGTCTGTGTGCTCTCTCTTCATCTTCATAAACACAGACACCTATGCACACATAAAACACACACTACTGTGTATAACAGAGGAAAAGAAACCCCTCCTTTATTCAATCCCTCTGGGTATAATTCAGAGGCAACATTTCTGCTCTAATTTCATTCAAACGGATACGTTGTGCATGCAAAGTATATGCTCATATTCCTGAAATGCCATCTGATGTTCATTGTAAATCCATTGACAAAGTACATTAAAAAGTCCAATATAGTTAACCTGATAGAAATAATCAGATTCAGGATTCGGGAGATGGAGTGTTTTAATACGCCCTTGGGAAAGCTGGAGTTAAATCACAGCATTTGTTGGCACAAATAACGGAGAGTGGATACAATATTTCAGCTGTGTTAAATAAGTCACCTGGTTAAAGTTAGCAGAGTGATTTTAATTGGTTTAGGCAACGGGATTCACACTAATTACAGTGCCCTGTTACCAGTGGATGTCGGTATCCAATTATAAATCACCAGGGCAATGAGTGTCTTGTTAGAGCTAATGCTACCTGGCACTAGAGAGACGGGGTTAGCGAGCCACTGTGCCTCTGTGATGCTAACGATACCTCACTGTTTTCTATTCGAGGCACGCCGTAAGCACTGCAGATAAAGTGCGCAAAGGAGATGACTCTGTAGGTGAGTGGGCTTTTGATGGAGAGCAACAACGGAGCGGCGGTGGAGGAGAAGAAAGTGCGTTTATAGGACGCCGGATTAAGGTTTACTAAGATGAACATGAAAAAGGCGAGGGTGGAAAAACGACGCGTCCATCAATCATGGACTTTTTCTGAGTGGCTTGAATACCAACTGTGTGTTTTAGTTTCCTTGATGAGCAGAAAGCAGATATATATACGTCAAGGAATGTCAATAACCAGCCAGGGAGGAGGAGAGAGCAACTGGATGTTCTCTAGCATATTTTTAAATGCACACTTTCTCTGCACGTCACGCAGCCAGGAAATTTATGTTATATGTTTTCAGCTGCTTGTGCTTGTGGATGCACCAGAAAACTCCAAAGCATTTCTATCTGCAGGGCCAGAAGAGCTTGGCTAAAGATAAGCCAGCAGAAACCGGCAGTGCCCCTATCAGAGGGACCTTGTGCTCAGACCTTCTTCTGCAGCAGCACATATAAGATCCTTCCTTGCAGATCTTATCCTATCGTTGCTACAAGATGTAAGAGAGAGAAACTAATCCTGCTGATTATCATTGTAAAGCACTGTTCTGCCAGTTACTTTGCAGAACAAGGTTGCATGCATGGGGGCTCATTAAACATGTTCAGTCGAATCCTTACATTTGCAGCAGCCTGCACAATTTGTTCTCTTTAAACTGGACAAATTGTGGCTGCGGCTTTTTTTTTTTTTTTTTTCCTCCCACATTCCCCCAATCAACCTTTGAGAAGATTAAGTTCAGAGAAATAACTGAATGAATTTAAGAGTGCCATGAATTCTGATAGCTCCAGAGCCGTCCTCAAAATGCCCGTTATGGAGTTTTGAGTTTTCTGTTTGAATGGATATTTACAGAGGTGACAGTCAAAGAGGCAGAGTTGTTTGGAGAGGCCTGTTTACTGAGACACACTGTTTAATCGTAAGGCTAAGGAGAGCTGACCCTGCTTGAAGGGATATGCACAGCTGTGCTGTGTGTGCGTGAGACCGATGTAATATTCCTGTCAAGTTAGAAGCAGGCGGGAGAGGGGAAGATGGCTCAGAAAACTCCAGACGCAGGCTGTTGGACCACTGGCATGCAACATACAACTTACCTCAAACTCACACGGCAAATGTGAAACGTAAATGTAAAAAAGAAATACAGTCAAAAGAGCAGCAAGATTAATCCAATCACCATCACAATGTCAGCGTATGCAATTATATAACTGAAAAAGACTGCGATTTAATTAAATAAGAAATGTGAACATGACAACCTAATCTATGTTTGTGTGTAGTATGTTAATTATATTGCACCCATAATAAAGAGATGACCAGTCAGTCTCCATTTAGACAGCGAAGCACATGCAATGTATGGCTACAAGGCTACTCAGCATGCACAACTGGTGGAAATGGATGAAAACACTGAACTGGTGGCCGAAAAAAAAATACCCCTGTGACATAGTGCAGGACATGATCTCATGAGGTCTTGATCGGCCTGAAGGTGAATTATCCCCACTTATTACACAGCTATTTAGAATCCACGGGTTGAGTTGTGAATAGCATAGCAATGGCCACCAATCAGAATGGAGAGTTCGACGAGGCTGTGTAATAATGGTGGTATTCTGGATTCAGGCTCGGCGACACTGAACAGTGGGAAGAACTGTGTGACAAATGCATACGATAAATGTATATCTGGACAACTGTATGAGAGTGAAAGCCATGATTAGTTAAGAGACATCTGAAAGCCAGCCTGTAAGCCAAACAAAACACAATTATATGTGCAGTATATGCAAGTCTGTTTGCAAGATTTAAGGTTTCATTTTGTAAAATGTTAAGTCATATTGACACCTTCTGTACTCTACGAATTCTGTTTTGTATTTTTTATCCCAGTTTAAGGTTTGTATGTTTGATTGATCAGTAGTTTCCTCGGTAACCGAGCAGGTAGAAACATATCACAATTGCAAATCGTAATATTGTCCACAATGACTTTTTACCAAATCATGCAGCTGTAGTATTTAATAATAAATATAACATAAATAACATAATAAAATGACTTTACTGTAGCTTTAAGAAACACAGTTTGTACCCTTATGAGGCAACCTTATTAGTGTTTATGTTTTCCTTCAGATTAAGAAAAAAAAACCAAAAAAAACACTGCAAGGCTCAAGGTAATAGTTTAAGAGCTTTTGTTTGTATCACATTAGGGCTGCAAAAAGGAACATTTTCACCGGATGAAAATGACAGTAGCTCTGTTTGAAAAGCAAAAGCAAAACTAATAATAAAAAGCTGATTACTTTTGACTTTTTTTTGTGTGAACCATCCTTTCTTGAACTTCCTCCACAATTAGCTTCAACGAACCAAACACTAAAGCAGGTCAGCGTCGTGACTCGTGTGATTTTGGAGAGAAATTATTTTATATTATTATTTTTTTTTATTATTTTTGATATTACTTTTAATAGACGAGCTGACTCACCATGAAGCCACTGTCGACAAAGTACCTGTTATTGTTCAACAACATTATCGTTTCTGAACAGCCAAAGTAATTCCATACACATC
>JAPQRN010000009.1:4888002-4904801 GCA_037367275.1 Coranthus polyacanthus | reverse complement strand
GAAGCTGCTTTCCTTTTCGCTAACAAATCTCAACAAAGCTCATTTTCAAGCTGTGATCTGATCAAGAATTATTGTGCTTGACGGTTCACTGTGCCCACAGAGTCTGCATGTCACTCACTGACAACAAACCCTGCGTATCCAAGAATCGTTAAATGGGAGAAAATAGACAGGCTTCTCTCGAAGAGTAGCTGGCAAAATGCGAACTGTGCCGCGTTTTCCTTTGGCGTGAAGCAGCAACAAGAATGATTCAGGTTCATGAACGTTTCAGAATGACGTGCTTTAACTTGCATTTCTTGGCGTGGCATGTCCTGCGTTGTGACTATTGTACACGTGCACATCACGATGAAAATGCTGAAATTATATGTTGTGCATCATAGTATCATGACAGTAAGAAAATCTATTGCAGTTGTTGAAAAATTAGAACATGGAAGATCTTTTCTTTTCATCTAGATTAAGTGGCTGTGGTCACGTGGCGATCTATCTTAAAATTAATGAATTTCCTTAACATGCTTGGCACACATTCCTTTTGTTTTTTTGCAAATATGACCTTATATTTCGGTTCTATAACATCACTGTCACCTTGTTAAATGTATAATATATAGAGGCTTTGATGTCGGCCGTGTTTGTTTATTGAATAAAACTTTTTTTTTTTTCCTGTCAGAAAGCTAAACAGCAGTTGTGGTTAATAAGTTACACCAACAAGACCGTCAAATGACTTTGTTACGCATTAAGTTTTACTGTTTTATCATATCATATCACTAAGTGTTTAGCTTTAGCTCGTCAACCACCCCTTGAGCTCCGCTAGCCTTGTCTGAATATGGTCAGTTCATTTAAAGTTAGTACACATATGGGAATATACTGTATATGGTATCTTCTTATGCTTTTTGAACTTAGTCAGAGAGAAAACTTAGGCTTCGTGTCACATTCCATCTAGGGTCTAAAAGCTGAAGTTCAAAAATCAGTTCTGACCTGAAATAGCAGCTCACTGAATAATTTTACTGAATCAACATGAGGTCAGTCTGTCCACAGAGTCTGTACTACAAAATATATCCAACGGTGAATACAGCGAATGGCTGCCATGGAAATCTACTGCTTAACATGAGTGCACATAAACAACTGCACTCATTACTGCACATCCTCAAAACTGACCACACAGACAAAACTAGCGGATTCTAAATGCACTGCATCTCGCCTCCCACACAGCCCTCCTCTGTTCTGCTATCTCTCCATTTTCACCCTGATGATTATCACACACTGGCCAGTGAAACGATTTGCATCTAATGGTGCTTTGTGTCAATCAGTGCGATCACATTTGCTTGGCAAGACGGGAAAAGGGACTGAACACATTAGAGCTGGAGACAAAATAAATGTATTCCAGTGAAAAAGGTTCACAGAGGAGACAATGCCGGAGCCAGAGGCTTCAGACAGAACAACCCCTTTTTTTCCCCTGAGCATTAATGTCAGCGTGTTGCACTGGGCAGCTGACGAACACTGGAAAATCTGAGATAGCATCTTGTAATTTATTTTGATGTTAAGAGGCATTGATATTAACATCCCTCTCCTTCTTTTTTCTTCAGGCAAAACAGCTGTATGTCCTATTATTGGCATCTTGGTAACAAGTGAAAGCAGGATCTGTGTGTAAAAATCATTTAATATGAGATGACTGGCTTTCACGAGGATTATCAAAATGTCACAGACCAGACAGCCAGTCAACACACCTCCACATACGTTAATCTATTCACAAATAAATACAAAATTACAAAATGCACAGTGTCCAGACATGATTAGAGACAGACCCCAGACCTTGAGCAGTATCCACGTCAATTTAATTGCAGCAATCTAATTTGCCACTCTAGGAGAGCGTGGCATGTCAGTGCGGTAGCCCTGTCTGATATGACAGCCTCTCAGATGAGATTACACACCGCACACAGTGTTATCGAACCCCTCTCCTCCTCCCTCTCCCAAAAGCCTCTGTTGCATTGATCAACAGACACGCACAAGCACAGTAGGAGAAGAGGGTATCATACATCTAATGCTCTGTCAAAGCACCAAACCTGATTGGAGATGACAGCTAAAGCTAGAGGCTCTGATTAGGCAGTTGATAAAGACACTCAGCCACTGTGCTGCAGAAACAACTCAACTGGTTGTGAGGTCATTCAGCGTAAATCCAGGAAAAAAACACAAAAAAAACAAAAGGGTTCACAGCAGTCCCTGTAATTAATAAGATATTTTGCATGAGGTATTGGCAGGGTGAACAATAAATACTTTTTTTTTTTAAGTTGTAGGTGTAACCTTGATAGAAATCCACCGTGCGACCTTAATCTCGGATTCCTTCCAGAGATAAAAGAAGCACCTCGACCCATCCTGTCCGCCAGACTTTATCTCATCTGAATTGAGCTTTCCAGCTCACTAGTTGCGTACTGAAAAATGTTCAGCCAAACCAATTTAAGAACGCTGTAATGACCTGTTGACAAAGAATGCCCGTCAGCTAGAGAAATTAAACCAGCAATCTTAAAAGAGCAGGTGCTACGCATCATTTGTGCAGCCACACCGGCATTTAAAATTAGAGGAAGAACCTGGAGTAAAGGAGGAAATATGAGAGATGTGAAATATCTAGTGGTGTTATTAAAATACTGTATACTTAAGGATACATTTGAGGTCATCGTATTTTACTCCATTACATCTCACAGGCAAACATTGTACTTTTTCTTCCTTTCGTCACTTATTCAAAATTTCATTCCCTTCCTAACCGGTGAAAACCACTTATTTTCGCACACATGTTCATTTTGAGTGTTCCCGATAAAATGAAGGATGAAGTGTTCCTTTATGGATTGAGACTATTCTCCTCCTTCTTAAGCTGAATAAACTCTTTAAAACCCTCTTGGATTGGTTTTAAATGCATCGTCACAATGCTGAAAAATCCTGTTTTTCTGAGCTCATGAAAAGAACGACTTTTCAAGAGATACGTGCTTGTCACAGGACTGCGACGCTATGAACATAACCCTTATAGACCCTGTTCAGACCTGGCATTTAACGTCTGTCCTGAGAGATGCAATTTACACTCAGGACACACTGAGGACGCATTCAAATCCTATCTCTCATGACACATTCGGAGGTGGTCTGGGACGCATGTGTCCACATTCTCTTGGCAGTCTGAACGGGAATGCATCCTGGGACACTGCCTACTCATCTGGCATTTTCTTTTCAGTGCCAACGGTATCATATTGACGTGTTTTAAAGATGTCTG
The DNA here is from genome assembly GCA_037367275.1 of Coranthus polyacanthus. Classification (NCBI taxonomy): domain Eukaryota; kingdom Metazoa; phylum Chordata; class Actinopteri; order Kurtiformes; family Apogonidae; genus Coranthus; species Coranthus polyacanthus. Next base: position 4,901,554 of record JAPQRN010000009.1, on the reverse strand, counting down.
AAAACCCACAAAGATGTATCGGGAGTTCTTAATATGTGTAGTATTGCCGGAGCTCACCTGAATGACACTCGAATGACTTTTTTTTCCCCGTGTGAGGAAATACAATATCGACAGCTCAAATAATCTAGAGTTCTAGAAGTTCCTAACGATGTTTTAAGCACTTTAAGATTCACTCATCACTAAAACGTATGTCATGAAGAGAGCCAGTAAAAACAAATGCAACGGACAAAGTTGTCAGAACCATATTCAAGGAGCATTGACTGATTCACAGTGTCACCTCATGCACCGAGTAACAGGCAAGAAACACATGCTGCTGCAGATTCCGACAGTGAATTGAATTTGCAAAGAAGCTGTTAAACTTGAAATGAAAGTGTGCACCATGTTTTAGGTTATACAGCAGATAAGGCTGTTTATTTGTGTAGAGCGGGGAATCGAGATCTGACCAGGAGTAATTGCTCAAAACATAATTGGGGAGACATTTTACTGACATTCATGAACAGATTATACTTACTATTGAGACGTCACACTTACTCCTCAAGTAAGGTTTTGAATGCAGAACTCTGGTAGTAGCTTTAGTGGAATAAAGGATCTGAATACGTCTTTCACCAGTGGTGGTATTCACCTACATTTCACGGTTTTTGTGCCAGTGCAGCTAGTACGTGTCATTGAACAAACAAGATTCGACAACTCATGTTATCATCTTACCATGTTTCTCACAGGCAGCATGGAAATACCTGCTGGATTACTGATACATGTAAGATTTGAATTTTAAAAATTGTAAAAAAAAAAACAAAAAAAACAAAACATTAATGATTCCACATTTCTAATCAATCAGTAGAAAGTCCATTTAGAGGCCATTTGTGTGTAAATGAAAAGGTACCGCTCGCTCGCTCACCTGCAATTTCACACTCAATCACAGAGGAAATGCAAACGTCCTGATAATATTTCCCAGTGGAATGTGAATTCAGGCAACTTGAAACACCTGTCCACATTACTCAAAATCAATTTTATTTTTTCTCGCCTTTTACCCATTTCTCTGTTTATTTCAGTGTCACCCCGACTCTGTTTCCAGGACGCCACAGGGTTTTCAGCAGCGTTCACAACCCCCCCCCCCCCAACCATCTCTCAAGTGTGACCCCGACTGCCAAGCTCAGTGTGAAAGTTCTCCCAGCCCTTGCGGCGGGATGCATCAACAGAAGGAATTCATTTCATGCAATTTTACTTATTCATCCTGCCGCCAACTTCCCCCTCACTTTCAGTCATCATTCCGAGTCAGGAAACACCGCACGGAGCTTGAGCCGCACCTTGCAACGATTTGATATGAATTTCTGGCGATGAGAAGCTGGGAAAGTATTTTGTGTGCGCGCGGATTGTACACGATGTCACAGAAAAAGTGGATAAAAGGTGCACAAGTCAAAGGGTAAACCTGTGCTGCTCCTAATCTGTCAGAAGGTTTCGCTACACTCACAAGAGCTCATTCCAACCCTTTAAGGATTTAAGTAGGTTTTCAACTAGTCTCACCTTGGGATCCACATTTTCTCCTGGTTATTAAGTTGTCACTCACAGGCTAGTACGCACCTGCACGACATCATCATGAGCTTAAACACAAATGAATAATAAACTGAGTGAACATCACAACTGGGTGCTGCTGATTCTCATGAAAATGAATAAAATGAACATCGTAACTGCTCAGGGTCATATCTGTGTATAAACATCTTGTAAATTGATGTAAATCCAGCTTTTCACCTTTCAATCACATCTTGCCGTTTCCATGTCCAACAACCTGTCACATCTGTCACACACGTCTTCAAAATCGCAGTCCGACATCATATAGCTGTGACCCATTCAGTACGAGCCTGTGACCCACTTTTAGGTCACAACCCAGCAGCTGAAAAAGCTGGCTTTAAGGCAGTGTTTCCCACTGCAAATATTTAGTTGCATTTTGTGACCATTTTTGGAAACAGTGCTACTTCATTTTATAACTAGGAGTACCAGTTCTCCCTTGACCCCCTTTGAAACAAACGATCATCATAAGAAAAGATCATTCAGATGCTCCTGTGTCACTACAGTCCCAAATGTATGATTAGGACAACTGAGATGAGGAATCAGCAGGGGATGTTGTGTCGAAAAAGGCAAAGACCTACTTTTTTTCAACAGAAATGGCTCGTGCAGTTCACGTGGCTGTGATTTTGACAAGAAAGGAACGTTACACTGTTTATTGCAGTATTGCACTGCTTGTTGTGGCCCAAAATTTGCAGGAAACAACTAAGTTTGGCGACTCGAGCACAACTTTAACTTGAAACGCTCGTATAGCACAACAACAACATGAATTATCAACTACGCAGGGACAGATGCACTGGAATTGCAGCACCTGTATTTTTCTGTAAAGTATTTTTCAGGTACTCCAGGACATTTTAAATTCCTATAGATGTATCTACTTTTTTGAAAGACTAGGTAACACTAGTCTTTAAAAAAGCAGCTCCAAACTCACTCTTGAAACTAGAGTCCGTCCGGGAGGCTGCGGCCCACTCTGCATCCTCCAGAGATGGTCAAAACTGATGGCCATTATTAGACTTCGGACCTTTGAAACACGTCACCCAGTGCAACAGTGATTTGGGGGAATAACCTAAATCATGTTACAGATCCACAAACTAATTAAATTTCTAGCATTTCATTCCCAAAACAAATATCAGTTGCACTGCATGTCGATTTATGCTGTGCTGCTAAATTTTTTGCTTGTGCTCCTACAATTTTCAGCAGGGTACGCCGGTCTACCCAGAGGAAAAAGTGAGTCTGAAGCCCTGCTTTAAGGTACTATACTCACTGTACGAACAGAAAGATTTCTGCTCTGTGGGATGCCAATGTGTGAAGGACTGAAACAACGGCAACTCTGAAACTCAGACAAAGCATATTCTCAAATGTAAACACTAGCGTCTGTTTTCATGGCTCAGAAAAGACAATGGTAAAGAGCTACTGCTGAGTGATAAATATGCATGAAGGCAAAACTAAGTGTTCCTGTGCAACTAGCAGACAGGAGTCTGAGGGGAACTGAAAAAGGGTACTGCCGAGAGTAAAAGTCTGACGAGTCGCAGTGGACAGCTATCACAATGATGCATGAAAAGATGGGTGGACATGTTAGCACTTAGAGGAGGAGTTAGTGAGACACTGTTCAGCTTAGGGAAATATTCAGGCGTAGAAAAGAGACAGTCTGCAATGAGGCAAAGCTAAAAAAAATAAAATAAAAAAAAAAAGAGCCAAGTATATTAATAGTCCCTAAAATAAGTGAATGGAGCAGAATCCGCTCCTTAATACCACCACAAGCTTAAGAACTTGGCAGGAAATGCTTGTGATTAAAACTGCCAAACACTGATTACTATACACCAAACTCCATGTCTCAGGTTGCAGGGACATCATCATCAGAGTGACTCCAGCTCTACGTCACTGCACCCTGATGAGACTTTACAGATTACATAAACACAGAGTTTGATTATTCCAATGGTATAACGTCACAAAGGAAGAAGATGAAGAAGCAGTAAAGTTGACCTTCAACCTCGTATCCATCGGCCTGTGATTGAATCTTACAGTAGAATAGAGTACAATCCCTTATAATCCTCCCGCTTCGTCATATATTTTGCAACCAGTTTTTTATCATCTTGCCTATAATCCCTGCACGGCGATGATGCGTTCAGTGACAGGAACTCGTTCTAATCTAAGAAGGGAAGAGCACAAAGTTTTTACTGATGATAATGAAAGATGTCCTCACTTTAATGCATTGTCATCTGCTTCTTTCTATTTTGAAATGACTTTCTCCACAACTTTGACGGTTGGACTTAGTGAACGAGGAAGTTATGCCTGTATCTATTAAATGGGATATTTCTACAGATCAAGTGGCATTATCGCAAAGTAAAAAAACCCGACAGACCATGCTCCTTCCATCCTTAGTGTAACATGTCATCTAAACTGTTTCAATCCATGAGCTTTCGTTTTCTCCTCTTTCTAAAGGAGACAACTGCATTTTGCCTTGTCCAGCTGTCATTATGAAAACCCTAATGATCTCTACACGGCCATGCTTTCATAACCCTGTCACCGGCTAAGCCTGCTAGCTTTTAGTATGAGTTAAGCACTAACCCAGTTTGTGTATGCTGTGCTGCTCGAGACAGTTGTCACTGCTTCAGCACCAGCAGATGCAGAGCTGTGCAGCCAGGACCGTCATTACACGCACTGGGACAAAACCTGCTGTGACAGCAGGTTTGCCCACAGAGCGCATGATCAGAGGCTCGCTGTCAACTTTCTCATCTGCCTGCACCTTAAACGCTCCAGCATACACATGCTATTGGGGGGGAAAAACTTTGCCCTGCTTCTTCCATTGTTTGAATGTCTTTGAGTGTGTAACAAATAAACTAAGCCTGGTTAAAGTCTGATAAACACATGCGCCGTTTCATACTTCACAGTGCTCTATAAATAAAGATTATCAAGTCGTTTTTGCTGTTTTTCTTAAATCACATCATTACAAAAACAAATTATTCATTTCATTTTATGACTGTTCAAAAAGAGTTCAGAAATGTTTTTTTTTCCCTTCCTCTCTATAATGTAGGACAAAAACAACATTGTTGTCTATGACTTCCTTTTGCAACATTTGTATTTGACAAGTTCATTAAGGCTAATAGTTTCTACTTTTTGAATGGAAAACAAGAAACATAATGAGTCTTCCAAATATTAGAACTGGGTTTCTGCAGGGTTCAAGAAAGTTAAGACTTTTTAACACCATTATGAATGCACTTTGAGACCTATTTCATAGCCATACTGGAAAAAAAAGGTATGAAGGATATGAATAATTGGAAAGTAAATTAATTCATTGAGTGAATGCAGACATTTGCCGTTGTTTCTTATTTCCACAGCGGCTTTGTTTATCTGCCTTCCCATGCAACTCTAATGCCTTTATACCCAAATTTAATAATGTGAGCATTTTCTTGCACAGGGTGCAGTGGGTTTCAAATTCATTATTTTCAACTTCAGCTTCAAACAAGCCCTGCAAAGTGCTGTCCTCCAGCGAGATCTTGTTGAACTCACATTTATCCATATGAAAGTAATGTTAATAGAACCAATTTTACCGTATTACTCCTAAGTCTAAAGTGATATTTTTGATGAGAGGGGAAGCCACGGGACTGGGCTGCAATTAATACAACTTAGGCAAAGCATGTGACAGCTGTTCAAACTCCGCCTCTTCTCCACTCCGCGAACGAGGGAGAGAGAGCGATAGTCAAGCAAGCAATAGACTGAGGAAAAAAGCCCTGAAATAAAAAAAAGAAAACATTATTTCCCGATTCTGTCACAGCGGTTATATTGTAAAAACACATATAAACAGACCCACACCTTTACAAAACTCTACAGGAATGTTCTAGAGGCAACATGCAGCCGAAGCACAAGCTTCCTCATTTCTGCTGCGTGTGTCACCGACAGGTCTGTTAGCGGTGATAGGCTGGAAGGTCGGGGTGTGTGTGTGCTCTGCCCAGAGTTTTGTCTGTCAGACAGAACTGTGCAGTAAGAGCAGAAAGTGGAGAGAGCAGTGTAACTGGAGTCACTGTTTTTATAATGTTCCACTCAGTGCCTGAAGGTCGATGCCCAGAAATGACCCGAACTCAGCAAAACCAAAGGAAGCCAGAAAGTACAGGCAGAGAGCAGTGAAATACACCACCACACACTGACAGAGGGTCAGAAGTGATGATTGAGAGGGATTATTATCATAACTATATACTGTTTTTTAAGGGAAATATTACATAATTTGCCTTTTAGAGTAAGATTAACATGATAACCCAATTGATCTTTAAGACCTGTCAAAACATTTCTGGCCTAAAATTCAGATGACTGGATTATAGTTTATAAAACGTTTTAAGGACCCATGGAAAAGCTGTGTAAAGAGAAAAGGGAAAGACATAGGGAAAGGTGCCATTTATCAAACTATATATTTATAATACAGTCCAATGAACACTGCACAGCAGTTGGCTCTCAGTTGTCACTCACTGTTGCTATGGGAAACACATTTCCAGCAGTTACTTCAGTAAAAATATGTCCAATGATTACATTCACCGCACTGCCCAATAACTCATTAGTTATGTTTACTTATGCAAGAGTAGTTCAAATTGAAACTTTAAAAATACAATCTATGGCGTGTGGGATTTACTAAAGGTAGTGTATATGTACATGATACTGATGACTATAAATTAAAGTGTCTGCTTATTTAGACTCTTTAGTATCCGACAGCCATGTAGATCACCCTGCAAATTTCAGTACATTAAAAAGACTGAATGACTCACATATTGCATAACATAACTTGCTGTACATATACACAGTAGAAACTGCAGCGTATTCCAGTGAGCAATAAATATTGTATTGTTTTAGAATATATTTACTTTTTATTGTGGTCAGATATGTTTTATTCAGTAACGCCACTAGGCTGTCTCTCCCCCATATGTAAAAGAGCCTAAAGTATATGTAAATCATTTCCCACTCTACGCCCCACTGGTGTGTATTCAATGGATGGTGTTTAAGATCTTAACATTATGATAAATGACATCCAGCCCTCGGTTTCAGTTGGAGCCTTTATTGGTCACAGACCAAATAGATAATATTGAATGGAGGGTTGGGATGTGCTCTCTAGAGGGGAGGGACCCACTCCTGATTTGTTACCTGGTCCTGGTCGCTATGGAGACAGATGATTTCTTCCACACCATGATGGAGCCCATGGGATACGGAAATGGATGGGACAGAAATGGAAAGTGCGAATGGTGACAACCCTTCACTCTGCTTGTGACTCTAATGTGACAGTCGGCAATAGGCGCCATTTGTGCAGCTCTCCGTTTAACCCTGATGACAAGGGAGGCTGCCACTCCCTCCGCTCTTCTCTCTAACCTTCACCGTGCCCCCCTTTTAGGACTAGTCACAAGGCCTGCTGGGAGGTAATTGCGAGGGAGGAAAAATCCCGTCTGCTCTGCCTAATAGGGGGGCGGAGCAGAGAGCAGACAATAGTTAGACGAAAAGGTTGGCAGCTGAAAGCTTTTAATAAAAATGTTCCTTAGAACACATAAAGAGGAGGAGTCTACAAATTATGGAAACCCATTTCTGCCACTGGGATGAAAAAATAAGATAAAATGAGTTAGTTCGTTATGAGATACTAAGATTTAAGTTACGTTACAAGTAGTATCTCAAATCATTATTTTTGAGACCCTATGTCATTTTATGAATGTTCCTCATTATTTGGAGTTAATAAACAATAACACAAGTCATAATTTTAGGCGTGTTTCAATATTGATCATTATCGATACAATTTTATATCATATATCGATATAATTTTTATATTATATAGTGATGATTTTCCTTGTAGGTCCGCGTATTATTATTCATATACACAAATGCATGTCTGTGTTTGACCGGGTCCCTCAGCACTCTTTACAAATGTGCCGTCTCATCAGATATGTCAATGCTTTGTTTACTATACAAGATTTCAATTAGAATGATGTATGACGGCGAAAATTGGTGAAAATCCCCAATCACTTCGAGTGAATCCGAGGACCCTAAGGACCCCCAATTGCTCCATAAAACATTTATATCACCTTTCAATTCCACCTCCAACCAGACCACTAAATAATAAATACCCTGGGCTTCATCATTTGGGCCATCGATCCTAAGCTAAATCAAGTTTTTAAACCATCTCCTCCCCGTCCCTCTGTTCTCCATCATGTACGAGCACCTGGCAGCACTTTATATCATCTGAAGAGCCCTGGGGATTTTCTAATAAACGCTGCTGGTTTTAAATGGTCCCCTGGTAGGCCATGAGAGGAAAGGTGAAGGGTTCGGCTTGTGTAGCTAGAAGTAGCTCATTTTGCATTCCAGGACAACTCTCACCAAAAAGCGGTGACCTTATGCTCTTTAATTGTGCCTCTTGGGATGAGGAGTAAAAAAAAAAAAAAAAAAAAAAGAAATGAGGGCAAAGCTGGGGGGTGGAGTAAAATGAAAAAAGAAAGGATTATATAATCATAAGATTAAGGCAGAAAAAAAACTGAAAAACATCTTTCAATGCATAGCAATAGATCTTTTCTTCTTTCATTTGTTGCAGAGAAGCCGAGAGCTGGATAGCAATTGTGAATAGCCGCGTGAGGCCAATCCCTTTAACAAGCCATAGGACATGTATTGTTGATGAAAAATCTCTGCAGTGAGGGAGGGGCGGCCGTGACACCTAATGCAATGTTCTCTTTTTTTTCTGCACCATTATAAGCCTCGTCCGCGGCATCTGTTGGACTATGGTTTTTTTTTTTGGCTTGGCATTTAATGTGCTGTGAGCTTCAGTTAGTGACCCACATATGCAGGCACAGGGGTAATGACGTCGTTCACAGTGGGATGAGCATCTCTTTAATCTGCTATTTAGGCTCTGGGACTAGTCGGCTTCTCGCTTTGAGCACGTGGCGAAAGAGATATAGTAAAGGAGAGCTCAATTAAGAAAAGAAGTTAGTTGAGGGAAGAAGAGGAAACATGAGGACATAAGGGGAGTGAGATGCTTGAGAGCTCTTGTGTCTGACAGTAAAAGCAGACATAACTGAACTGTAGATAACTTTATATATCTCCACAGCGTTTCACAATATGTGATTAAACAAAACTGCTGAAGTTTACCTCATGCTGTGATCCATTTGCCTCTGAAATCGGAGCTGGGAATGACTTCACACCCGAGTCGACCGAGTTCTAGGAAGTAATATCAGACCTAGCCAGGTTAACGGTACGCCGTATTTTACAGATGCAAACACAGTAGCAACATGTCCACTTTGGACAGTACAGTGAGTACGACTGATTTAATGAGACACAAATAATGCTGGCCCCACACTAGAAGATAATAGACGGATTCTGGACCAGATTCGTCTTTCCCGACAATCTTGGGCCTTCCCGATTCGAGGCTGGTCTGTCCCGTTGTTCGGCGCAGATTATCTGGTATGACTGCTCACAAACTCTGATCATTTTTTGAAACATGTTTGATATTTAGGACAAGGTATACATTCAAGCCCTTGAAGCTAACAAGGCTAATGTTAGCTAGCATACTAGGTTCTCTTTTAAGATTCATTTTTGGGCTTCTTCATAGAGAGACGGGCAGCAAATGGCCTCGGGCCAGAATTGAACCCGGGTTGCTGCGATAAGGCCTCAGACTCAGCGGTACATGTTCTCCCAGGTCTGCCACAGGGGCGACCCATGTAGCATACTATTTTTGACAGATATTAAAACTGACAGTAAAATCTCACCTCCTGTGCATTGACCACAGCTTCCTGACTATTTCCTCATTCTGACTTGTTCAGCCATCTGCTTTTTTTTATTCCCAGTGTAAAGCATCGCTACAGCGAGTCTTTGATTACATCTGCGTGTCCATGAGATCACGTGGGCCGGTGCGCTGCTCTGTCGGACACGGGAATCTTAATATCCTGTGGTGTGTGATGTGCCACTATTTTCACATCTTGCAGGGTGTGCATGTCTGAGATTGGAGAGATGATTATCTGAGGAGACTCTCCTGTGTGTGATACAACCCTGATTTTAAAATCAGTGAAGATTTCACTACTGCTGAGCTGATGAGCAACCATCTTACATTTTGAAATCAGAATGGGTGAGTATCTTCAGATTTTCCAGGTCAGAAATCCTACTTCAGGGGGTGCTCCAGTTGAAATGTCCAACTGGGAAATCTGAAATTCTGACTTCCCAGTTCAAATGGAAGGCACCATAAGGCTGGGTATAAAACCCACGAATAAACAAAGATAAGCACTGAAAGTTGCAAAAAGTTGGCATTATTTGCCTTGTCAGTTTTATAGTCCGTTAAAAGATTAGTTTCAGTTTGGAAAATAATCAATTTACAAAAATACTAAATACTAAATACACTACTCTTGTATCTGTCTCTTAAATAGTGTATGAAGCAGCCACTCGGGTGGTGATTAGCTTAGCGCAAAGATTGGAAACAGAGAGAAACAGCGCCCCTGGTCTACATGCACCTAAGGCTCAATAATTAACATGTTAAGTTTGTTTCATCTGTACAAAATATCAAAATACCTTCCTGGGGTTATGTCGTCAGCAGAGGTCACTGCCACGGGCCCAAAAACAGTTTTTACTGTATTTCAGTTAGTTGCAGCTCTCTCCTCTCGGTCCTAATCAAAAGTCCAAATATAAATACAGATGACCTGACGTTGTTTCGTGCTGTTATGGAAAAGTAAGGTCACTTCCAATTGTTGCTCAGTGACTCTAAAAAACTATCAGGCACTGCAGCTTTAAGTTTAGATATTTGTTAACATTTCAGATGTTTTGTTACGAAAATGTTTTTTGTAGAATAAAAAATAAACCAGTTTCACTTGTATGAGCAATGAAGCCCATACATAATAAATGAACATAGCGTACAGAACAACAAGTAGCTCTATGTCGACCCTTGAGGAAAGAAGTGTTTTTAAAATCCAGCAGTTATTAATATTTTTGTCTTGGCTACACAACATTTAACAACAACGTTAACTTTGTTGATTGTGAAATGTTTCTTACTGCGTGATCTCAAAGGACATCCGTTCAAAACAACAAAACTGTGTTTACATTATTTCTATCACACAAAAAGAACCTCAAACAACAGGCCTTGCTCAGCATTTCACCTTGTTTTCCGCAGAGCGCACGGAAACAGCAAAGAAATGATTCGATCTTGTGGTCAGAGACTGTTTGTGAAGAGCTGTGGGAGTTTTTGTGCCAGTCGCTGTGAAAGCCTCATGCCCCCTACATCACAAGAACTTAGCACAGAAAGACAATTAATCTGCCTCCTACATCTTTGTTGTAGCCAAAAGGGAAAAGAAAATACGCCTGAGATTTCAAGCACACAAGATGGGTAGGCAGAGTTGACTTGAGGGACTTCTTCCATTGCTTTTTCTCAGAATGTAACAAAGGCAAAAGAAGAGTAACACACCTTGGGCCCTGTCCAAGAGCCACGGACCCTCCTCCTTTTCACTGGAGTTCCTGAATTTTCAAAACAAGCCTGCTTAAAGGGCTCTAGTGATAAAAGATTAATAACACAGTCTGCCTGATCTGGTGTTCTTCGAATCATAGTCCTGAGTTAGTAAGATTTTACAAACCAAAACCAAGGTGCTGTGAAATAAACAGATCAACAGGTCACGAGTGGACACGACCTGGTTTAGTTCTAGAAATGCTGAATGCTGAATCCATTTATATTAAAGGCCAGATAATGATGATTCAAAAACAGTGAGATCAAAAAACGCAAAGACAATTCAGTTTCTGCTTGGCCTTGCTTATCTTCGTTTGGTGGGCCCGCAGTAGTGTTTCAGGACCTGGATGTTTAAGGATCAGCATCATGTACGTATGTAGCGCTAGCATACGCTATCTCTTCAGGATGAGGCCGGCTTTCTGTGTTTAACATCATTATCATGTGAATTTAAAGCTCAGGGCTCCATTTAGTCTTGCTCTGAGATAAGCTGGAAATATAAACTCAACACGACCGACTCTTAGTTAATGCTCTCCACCATAAAACTAGGGCATGAGAGCTCTGGGAGCTAAACATTCCAAATAATTCACTTCACTGAGTGCTTTGGCTTGCAAGTCTTGCACAGTTAACAAGTGTCCCAATATGACTTCACATCACTTTCCCCACACTCTTTTAAATCTGTTCATATCTACCTATGGGAGTCCAGTGGATCCCAGTAGCCTCAAGTCTTTTAAGTCTCCTATCATTCCTTTTTCCATTTTCTCCAGGCAACATGCTTTCTCCTCTACAGTCTAGCTTACACCTTTCCAAACACTAGTACATTTATCTGCCCGTGTTCTGTCTCAATATGAGCTGATCTGTGATCGCAAAAGCTCACTTTTCTCACCAAGGTCTTGATGACAAAGCCACAGAGCAGAGAAAAGGACAGGAAACAAAGCAGGGAGATAACACAGAGAACAAGAGATAGAAAATAGATATAAAGTAGTGATATTTACAGGGTTACTACTACATTCCTGGGCAGAAAAACTGAGGCAACATCTTACCACATGTCATGTGCAATTACTCTGTGGTAACAGGTGGTATACGTGACAATAAAATACAAAAACATGTGATGTGTGCCTGCGTATGCACATTTGAAACTTTTTTTTTTGTGGAAAATTAAAAAAAAATAAGATAAATCCATTATTTTTACTCTTCATCATCGGTCATACCAACTCTAATGAGGTTTTTATTTTTTATTTAAATAAAAATTAACTTCAGAGCACTTAGACTTGAGTGAAAATAAAGATATTAATGGAATTGCCTTCCCCCTATTTCCAATAAAACAAAGAGTGAAGAGTAATTGCACAGAATATGATGGAAAGAGGTTACCTCATTTTCTTTTGCTGTAGCAACACTATCGCTGAAAAACATCCTTTACATTTACATGCACCTCCTCCTCAAAAGCGCTTTATTTAAACTACGCATCTTTAGTTACTCCTACTCTTAAGACATATACGTAAAATATACCAATAAGTAGGTAATTATCCTGAAACCTTAGGCTGCATTTTGACCCCTAAAATATACAGTTAGCTGACAAAGCCATTTCACTTTTAATACCAGTAAGCACCTCCTGCTCAGAGATTTATTGTTGCTGAAAGTTAATAGCAGCACGCAAGACATCCCACAGATCATCCAATTGACCTTCCCCGGTGATTTATGTAAGTCGGGGGGAAACTGCTGATAATATCAGCGCCAAATACTGGAGCTAATACCTGAGGTTAATTGCACATGTAAATAGAAAATTATGACTATCCAAAGCTGCGGTGGTTTAAAAATAACACATAACTTTCAACTTCTTGATACTTGAGCTTTAAAGAGTAGTGTTCATGTGTTAAACACAACCGAGGCAAACCGGGCAGCTCTATCACTTATTTGCTGTATATTAGCATTACAAATCACTCACTTTTGCGTTCGATGTCTCTCACGTTGTGCAGTCATTGCCATGTACCGATAATACATATCCCACAGTGCAAAGTGGCAGCTGCTGCTTTGTAGCATTCCATGATTGATTCTTATTCTTTCTTATTTTACCAATGCTGAACAGAGAAAGATTGTGGCTAAGCAAACTGCAAAAATGTCATCAGTCACACCTAGCAAGAACCTGACCCAGTCTCCTGCATGAGATAAAGCGGCGTGACATTTTATATTCGACTTTTCTGACTTACTGTATGACTTAATTGTGATGAAACATGAGGCTTTCCTACCTCGATGCTGATGTAGAGTCAACTGTTTGGGATTACTCTATGCCATGTCAAGTCCACCTCAAGCAAACCTCGTTCATTTTCCCAACGGTCGAACTGAAGCTGCTACACTGCTCTATTCAGGCTAGTTTCCTTGTGCGTTTGGATCCGAAGTAACGCGTTCAAACCCTCATGTCATACAGTAACACAAGAAGTCTGGATGATTGCTGCAGAATTGGGTCTGGCAGGTTTGAAGAACACTTCAGGGCTTCAGTTCCCCGTGGGAAAAGACTGTATGACGGCAAGGTAAAGCAGGGAAACCATTCTAAATATAGCT
>JAPQRN010000009.1:4862058-4875870 GCA_037367275.1 Coranthus polyacanthus | reverse complement strand
ACGGACGCCATTCTAACAAAGGGTATTCCTTCATTTGTTGTTTTGATGATGGTGCACACGCATCAGTCCAACATTTCTGACACTGACATTTAAAAAAATTTTTTTAAAGCAACTGATTCACATCATTTTCATACTCGTCAAACTCAAACCCTTCAGTGAACCCAGTGCCCTACGGATGGGGGCATTGTTACCCTGAAAGAGACCACTCACATCCGACTTTTCCTTTAAGTTCTCCCCCATCAGCATCAGGGATATGATTCCCACTGAGGCCATCCATGTCGAACAGGTACACGTTTGTGGTACCGCCTGGCAGTCGTCAATCAAACAGCGTGCAGTAGGAGACCAGAAGCATCGCTCAGTATGAAACTTAAAAGTTTTTAAATTTGTCATACTTTAATTTTCATGTCCACTGTCATCTTTTAAAGTCTATGCAGCAAAGATTCAGATACGGCCCCTGCATCCAAATGAACTTTGTATTATTAGTGCACATAATATAAAAGCACGTTTAGCCGTAATTATGAGATCATTACTCACAGCTTTAGCAAGCTATTTCAACACAAAGATGGTTGGAAACTGATAAGTGATTGATTAAATTGAGATACTTCCAGGAACTTAATGACACTGACTTATTCTCTAGTTCCTGCTCATCATGTGTGAAGGTATCCTGTTGTCATGTTTGCACGGAGAAAGATCTCCTCATTTTAAAGTGTTGCCCACATGAAACAATACAAAAACCTCACTTTCAGTTCTTGGTAACTCTGGTAAAAGCTGTCTTTTTTATTAAGAACACCACTTTTCTACATCTGCTGTCATGATTCACAGCACTAGAAAATTAAAAGGATCACAATGTGACATGTTCAGCATATCTGCATACTCCTAACAACTGCACAGCCGGGCAGCGTTTGGAAAAGCAAATCATTTTCCAGTCATCCAATGACAGGCTTGAATGTGTGAATCTGCCATCTCTCAGTTACCTTCTACAACTTTCTGGTGCTTTTTCTCAATTATGTCTTCTGTTGGTTTCCTGAAACTGAGGGGTATTTTAGAGTAAGTGCTTTTCTTTCTGCACCATTTTTCTTTGCACATACTCGAGCTTCAACATTTTGTCTAGAAAATCCCAAACTCACGATACGCTTTTGTATCCTGGAAATACAGAAAAAACTGAGAGAAATCCATGCTGATCATTAGTACCGATGAACAAGAGTCTTATAAATACACAAACAGCAAGCCTCAAAGCTCTCTTGACACTTCCCCACCCCGCACGTTCTGTAATGTAGTTGTTATAATTGGTTCCAAGAACGAGGCATCCCTCTAATGCGAGGAGGCTTCTTTGGGTGGATCATGGATAATAAATCACCACAGCACCGTGGCATGGCAGCCTCAAGACACTGCTGCGTTAACAAGATGCTGTGTCATCACCTGAAAATGAAGGGACCTTTGGCAAAGAAAATACAGAATCAGCTCCTCCCCACCACCGTCTCCCCCTGAACTTCCCACCTTTGCACACATGTCTTTCCCCTCCCGTTTCCAGTTTCAGAAAGCACTGCGCTGGAGCATAGCCATTTCCTGCCTTATTAAAAACACATTTATGGTGAGCGGTGTCACAGCCTTGCAGGTTTCTGAAGTCAAGGGAGGTGCCGTCCTGAGTCAGCAAAACACCGTCGTCAATTATAAAGCAAGTTTCGAAAACAAGGGCCACGGTGATAAAAGCTGGAGAAAAGAGGCGGCGGTGACGTATTAAACTATTATAACATATTAACTGTAAAACATATTTCAAAGACAGTCAAAGGTTTTAATGTTTCCTCTAGTGCTGCCTTTCCTAAACTTAGGGTCGGGACCCAAAATGGTCCGACGACCTGTTTGTATTGGGTCGACAAATGGTAAAACACAAAAGTTCTAAATTTAACTTCATGATGTGTAATGAGTCAAAAGAATTTTTCCCGTGCAAAGACGAGACAGACGGAGACAGCGTTTTGACAGCAGAAAAGGAAAGTGAGTCATGCGTTTGTGTACGATTTGTTTCATGCTGACGTTACTTTTCATTGTTAGGATCACATGTTATCTTGCCAGCTGTGATTGGCATCCTGACATTCTGCCCCCGACTCACAGTCTTTTCCCTAATGTGGATTAGGCAGCAAAAGTGCATTTATTCAACATTGTTTTGCCGGTGGAAGAGCCATTAAAAAATGCAGATGTTATGGAAATTCATGGTGTATTTTTCTAAGCTTGAGACACTGAATTTCTCTTTGCGTCTCGAGCTGAAAAAAGTTTGGGAACCCCTGCTCTCGTGTCTTGAACTTGTTCTTGTTCCGTTTCAAAATCAATGTTGAACAACAGATTTCTGCATGTAATAATGTCAGCCCAGGCTTCACAATTAACAATCATCTGCAAACCAGAGTCAGCAAGCCTTAGTACATCCATAGAAACACTTACACTGAGCTGCAAGACACATCATTTAGGCAAAAAAACTGTTAAAACTGACACCTGGATTTGAGCGGTAAGATAGAGCGGTACTCTGACAGCTATTTGGAGATAAGATCCAGAGAATTAACTCACTTTTCTGATGTGATTTTTTATGCATTTTTCCGTGGTACTTATCTGTGTCCATTTTAAAAATTGCAAACTGTCTACTTGATAAAGATTTCAATTACAGAAACTTAAATAAAAACAAACCTAAGTCGTTTCTGTTTGTTCAATAGGTGCACATATGTATTTGCCTGTTTCTCTTTCTCCCTGGCAGGTGTCCTCACAGCTCCCTCCAAAACGGATCATTAGGAGAGATATGTGGCTTGTGCCAAGTCCTCTCCTGAGCGTCTCCCACTGGTGAGTGGAGAGCTCCAAAGCGCCATGAAAGATTCATGCCAAGAGAGACACACTCGCCACAAGGAGCCTATTAAAATGTCTTGACTCTGGTCTTGAATTGTTGGGGAGGTAGACCTGGAGTATTAACGTGGCTAAATGGCCCCAGTAGAGCCCACTGGTGATGAGCAAAAAGGAGAAAGAGAGGAATGACAACAGGCCTGACAAAGCCTTTACAGTGACAGAACAGGCGGTAAAAATCTGAATCACGCGGAACACGTTAGGACTTGATGGTGCAGAGACAACGGACAAGTTGCTCAGAGAAAAGAAATGTAACATGGTGCACAGGTGAAGTCATAGTTCAGTATAACTGATTGAAGCGCCTGCAACTACTTTGTGCGGCTTTAAAAATCCCCACTGTCACGTCGGATCGATCTAACCGAGCAGGCGTTGTTGTGTGGATTGGATAGATCATCTAATAGGTAAAGTAAAGGAGAGGAAGGAAGGGAGTAACGCTTTATATTTGGGATGCACATCGGTATCAGACGATATCAGTCTCATTGACTGACCTCGGCTATCGGCAAATAAGATGTCATTTAACCGACAGCAGTGGCCGATGTTTACCTGCTGTGTTACATTAAAGGTCGTGTCATAAATCTGTACGAGCGAATTCATGCTCATTCAAAGATAGTGTGATGAAGGGCTGTTAACTATTATTATGCAGTTATTAACAGGTAACTATGCTTGTTTTCTGTTGTTTAGAAGTAGTGATTATACAATAATTGCGTTACATTTGTGAAGTTACAAATTGAAGTTTGTCTGCAGAGGAGCTCTCAAGCCCCCCCCCCTTCTTCCCTTGGATCAGCAAACCGGGCCAATCAATAGACCCAAGACGAGTCGGTGGGATGAGAAGGACCAGCGAGCTGTGCTTAGTGGAGCAACATGAACTTTCGCAGGAAATACCACACACCCCAACATCTCCAAGAAAGCCTAACACCCCTTTCCATCCATCACTCATCTTGCTGAGAGCCAATCAATCATAGAAACAAACCACTTATAAAATTGCAGGGACGATGTGGAAAATTACATGTTAGTGACCAGAAATACGAACCATTACACAGAGCTTTTATAGTATCATTAAGAAGAGTAAAGCAAGGCAGAGGATCAAGGAAAAGGGCGCCTGCCGACAGAAGGACATGAGGAGTGGGAAGTAATTTGTCTGAAAGAAATTGCCAATTTGAGTGGGCTGCCAGGGGACAAAGTTTTTACTCTGGGAACCACACTGTGTCTACCGAGGATCATGACAGGCAGCCTACCATGCTTTTTTTCTTTCTTTTTTTTCAAACAATGCCTCAGACCTCACTTGCTACAGTTGGAGGAAGAGTCTCAGCAGATGTAGAAGTAGATCAGGTCCAGCTCGAATCACCAGGGAGAAGAAAAGAGAGCATCATTAATAGACCAATCCAGCTAAGATTAGGAGAGCTGGATGTTTACAACAGGTCTTTATTCCTGATGACCTGCTCTGTAGTGTCACCTACCTCTTGTCATTTTCACGTGAATTTCACCTCGATAAGAAAGCCAGCCACAGCATCATACAGCAACTGTATTTTGTCCAGTCTCACGACTACAGTCATCTAAATATTTGTCGCCACCACAGTGAGAAATCTACATTTGTTCAGTGTTCTTATCATATCTGTGCCATGCTCTGCTTCAGCCTGCTGTTCCAAGACTTTTAATTAATAAAGGCAACGCCTTATTATTAATAGATTAAAACAATTAATCTATTAATAGCATTTTATAGAATAAAAACCAACCAAGAAAATAATCTGCACATTAAAGGTTCAGTGGGTATAACTGCAGAAATGCAATGTAATATTCATAATTACTTTTTCATTATTGATAATAACAATCCTAAAATAACAAATGTTGTGTTTCCATTATCTTAAAATGAGGAAGCAGGTCGCCCACCATTGTGTTACGCCTCCATGTTTGTACAGTAGCTCAGAACGGACTTTCTCTTTTCCATGTTATAAATGGTAACATCCAGCACTAAGGTACATTACCGTCACTTAGTATGTTTGAGTGTCGACCAGAGTAATATTCCATTAACTAAAGAATCCACAACGGCTGGGCCTTTTGGCATTTTGCATTTTTTGGGGCCGCTGTAGTGATGGTGAGGGGGTATTCATCAGTTGGTTGCAAACTGCAACTTCACCACTAGATGTCACTAAACATTATACTTTCGTCCTTTAATTGATAGTAAAATGATCAAGTCGATGCGTCTCGAAATCAAAAGCAATAACAGAAGACATCGTTGACGACGCTGCGTGGGATCATGGGAGTTGTTGTTCTCACCACCAGACGTGACTCAGACGAGGAAATGCATTCAAGTTTTATTCAAGTTATATTATTTCATTCTAATGAAATTTGAACATTGTTGGAAACATTTGATACAACGTAAGAACACAAGTCAACAAATACATAACGTAGGTCACTTTATTTAAATGTGTAAATGTTACATGTTATACCTTTAATGTTCCTAATCCAGATGTATAAACCTGTGTTTCCTCTTCACTTTGTGTTCTCTCCAATTCATCTCAACCTCATTCCTGCTACAGATTTTCATCATGACCTTTATACGTGTACCTGTATTATGTGCACTGTTTCTGAACTTTAAATGTCCCACAGTTTCTCGGTGCTATTGTTTTTAAGCCGCTGCTGCAGCAAAAAGGATTTCCTCTGTGGGACGACAGAGGTTGCTGCCTGCAAAAACCTACAGGAATTTGTTTTATTGATCAGAATTTGAATCCACATTTACACAATGGATTTTGAGCAGCACAATGTACATTTCATTACCACAGCTCAAAGACAGAAGTAGAAGTGAAAATGTGTGCTGTAATGCATTTATAATGAGCCAGGAATGTAAAAATTCTGTGTCGAGTTGACAACTGAAGAGCAAACTGAAGAAACACTTTTTTTTTTTTTTTTTCGAAACCTGAAAGACATCAAGAGTACATCACCCTCACCGCTGCACAACTTAAAGGTGTGATTTATGGGGAGTTAAAAAACAATTTGAGCTCCCTGAAAGTTGTCGGCGTGGAATCAGTTTTGCATGTTTTC
This sequence comes from Coranthus polyacanthus, assembly GCA_037367275.1. Lineage (NCBI taxonomy): Eukaryota > Metazoa > Chordata > Actinopteri > Kurtiformes > Apogonidae > Coranthus > Coranthus polyacanthus. The sequence continues at coordinate 4,869,951 of JAPQRN010000009.1, read as the reverse complement.
CCTGCAAAATGGAATTTCAACAGAAAATGGCAAGGAAACCAATTAATGTGCTACATTTCTTTTGATAAGACTCGTCTGCATTAAAAACACTCTCTTGCTGCTTAATTATATTATTTCCTATAAGATAAAATGAATGAGATAATTTAAGGTTGCATTTCATCATTTTCCTCCCAAAAAATTGCTTGATGCATGGTTTCTGAGCAGACAAAAAATCAAAACAAAAAAACCCGGCGATGTCCTTGTGCAAATCATAAATCATAAAACAGGCACTTACTAAAACGTATAAAAACAGCAGAGCTCGGTCTTCCATTAGCAAACACAAGGAACCAACAGACCTCCTAAATTCTAATTTAATAACTGGGCCTGCAGCCGCCACATGTACTGATAAGCAGAATAACCTCTTGGAAAAACAGCCCTTTAATTTATTATCACTTTCAGACAGCAGCGTTTTAAAATGCAAGATGCATTTTTTGCTGAGCTATGAACACAGGTTTGAGGAAAGTTATAAATTCCTTTTTCTTTGCCTTTGAGGTAGTGAGGACACATCAGTCACCTTGCCAAAACTGTTTGACAGCCCCATTCTCTCACTTTAATGAAATCCCGACTCAGAAAAGAGCCAATTTCAATGCTCACACAATAAGTCCTCCACTTCCTTATCCTCTGCCACATTCACAGAGCAGAGCATGCATCGCGTTGCCTCCACATTCACACGCACACATCCAGCAAATCCCAGAAATATTATCTTCAATTAAAAACAATAGGAGCTAAAGCCTTTAAGCACATCACGATTACATTAACACATCAATAGAGGAATTTTAAAGATCACGCGGTGACGTCTGGGCTGCTGAAAGCCAACTACAGAAACAGATAATTGCACAATGTACATAGGAAGGTCAATCAGAGAAAATGGACGATGTTTTTCAGTCGGATGCATGTTTTCCTTTCTTTCTCCCAGATTCCTGCTGCTGCTAAAAATCAACGCTGCCGTTCTACCATTAAAATAACACTGGTACTGCAGGTACATTAATGACTCTATACAGAGAGAATAAAAGGTCATATCACTCACCTCTAATGAACAGTGCATAGCGGTCTTTATAATGACTGGCATGTTTGATTAAAGCATAAAATACCATTTGTTACAGAAAGATGAATAATAGATTGGCGCGAGACATTTTTTAAATTAGTGCTTTTTATTATTATGCATATATAATTAAAGAGGCATATAATGAAAGAAAGCCCTTCCATCCATCTACAATCATGCTTCCACAATAAACAATCATACAAAGTGCTGTACGTCCAATATGTTTTATATGTCATGTTTTTGTTGTAAAACTTTAATCCTAGCGTTCACACTACTCTGAGACTATTGGAAACGCTGCTGACCCTGTTTTAATTTAGAAACTCCTGGGTTGTGTTGTAATGGAGACAAACAGAAACAGAGACTTTTGGAAACGATGACGAGGGCTGTCACGATATTGAAGTTTGATTCAATTTGAGTTGACAAGTAATCGTCATATAACTAATCATAATTAATGATCTTACTGCGTATTCTGTTAACTTAATGCCATCGCCGTAGCATAAGTCTAATCATAAGTGTAAGTATGCACATAGTACACCTTACGAAGAAGAAGAGACATTTATTTGTACTGAATTTTTCAAACATAAAAAAATTACTATATTTCCGTTTGCCTTTTGTTTGTAAAAAGTGAACATGGCAGATACGACAAGACTAAAGTAAGCGAAGCTCGTTGCTGAAACATTCAACCGAGGAACGGAATCAAGATTAACAACCGCAGCGCTAGTTCTCCATTGAACTCATAGCAGAAGAAGAATGAGATGCAACGCGATGAAGTAAATGATAAAATAAGTTATATGTAAAATAATCACGATTACTTCAAATAATTGGCGATTATGTAATAATTGTGACGCACATTCCCTCATCAGCTGCCCTCTGATTCGTTGTGCCCGAGTGATGACTTTGCTAAAACGCTTGTGCAGATGGAAATCATTTGTGTTTTCCAATCCTGTTTTAAAATTAAAACACATTAGTGTGGATGTAGTTGAAGAATATGAGTCATATTTTCTTATTTGGATTTCTAAGTGAATGACGGAGGAAGCAAAGTGACGTGGTTGCGCAGCAACAAAGTCCACACGAGGAAGGTCGGGTCAACAGAGCTTGGACTTCACAGAGAAAATGCTAAATTAAAATAAACAACCAAGCAAAAGCAAGGTGGCAGGATAGCAGGAGTGGGGAATGAAAAGGGAGATCCAGCTGAAAACACACTTGAGAGAGCAATTCAAAAAACGTTTCATAGTCACATTCAAAAATAGGAAGGATCTAATCACGCTGCCAAAGCTCATTGAAAAGTTTTAAAGCCTGCTTGAGAAATTGATCGGTTTACTTTAATCTCCGTCTTTCCAACCACAACATACATTACACTTGCGCATGTTTTTCTTCTTTCAAACCAAAGCAGAATCTTTCACCGTGACCAGATCTTTTTGGCATTGTTTCAGTTTTGAAAGCCAGTAACAAATTGCATCATTGGATGTAAAAGCATTGTAGCTTTTAAAGCCTAGAGGGGATTATTGATCTCTTATATCTGTAGTAACATTTATTGGGGTGAGTGGATTAAATTATTGTTCAGGCAATAATTTAATCCACTCACCAGAAATGTCCAAGAGCTCACTGAGACATCTATCATCTATCAGTCTAAACGTATAACCTAAAGGCTGCAGGGCAACGAAAACGCGCTCCTTCACACTCCTTCAAGCTATGCTACGTCATGTCTTCAGGTGATGTGAGTTTAAACAAGGGCAAAAGCAGTTCGGCTGGAGAAAATATTTGACCACACGCTTCAAACATGAACTGGGAAAACAGCAGCTAAAGGTGACCCTGTAGTGTTCCATAAACACAGCTATGCAGCCCCGGGATTACTCTGTCTTCCTCACTGTGAAAATCCTCAAAAACACCAATCGCATCACCTCCTGGCCCTTTAGATAACAGCTATTACACGTCCACACAGGACTCGGGGATGGTATTGAGAGATGAGGTGACAAAAGGTTGAGGGGAACTAGTTTCTCATAAGTGCTGCCTGATTGTGGAGTGCAATAGCAGGCTCTGGTCATCTCTTGATATAGTTCTGTTTGTACATGAAAGGTGGGTAAACAGGTGTAGTAGTGTACACAGACGGCTTCATTTCAGAGGCGTGACTGAGGAGAGCTCACGGCTTAACACGGGCAAAGAAGAGCAGGACAAATTGAAGAATGAAATAAAATCTATCGCAGACAGAGCTAAAATGTTTTGGCATCGATTACCAATGGTTTAAAGGGAAAATACGCCATGGAGATAACGAGCACTGAAGGGTGGAACCAAAGCAGAGAATGGAAACTTTTTTTCTTTCGGTTACATCAGTGTAAGGACATTTTGACGCAGGTACTGTATCTGTCAAATGTTCTTATTAGGGCTGTCAAAAAAAAAAAACAATTACATGCTTTGGGATGAATTTATCTAATAACAAATAGCTGTGAAATAAGCAGGATAATATACAGCGAACTGATCGTTATTTCAAAATAAGCTTTGATTGAAGTGAACGCATTATTGCTTTATTGTTGTCGTCAGCAACACACCTGATAATACACCTCTCCGAGTGCAGATGTAACGTTGCTGTATGTATTTATTGTCGTTATGTTACGCTGTACTGTACCGTAATGTGGCACGACTGCTCAAGCCAAATTTCCCTGAGGAGACCAGGTCTTTTTCAGAAACCTATAATGACCCATTTAGTAACATCTAGCCATAAATGATAAAAGTTTTTTTTAACGATGAACGGTGGAGGGAGTAGAGTGACGGTTTGGTCAGTTGGACGGAGAAAATACAAAATTAATATTAAAATGTAAGAAAACAGTATCTAATATGTAAAATGAAAAATGACGTTGTAGCTTTTTTGAACGGTAATTTTTAATATCACCCTAAGAACTGGTTTCTTGATTATTTATTGTATTCTAGTTGCGCAAAGAAGCACTAAATCTAAAACCTAAGGCTCATAAAGCCATCAGAACAGTGCTTAATCAAATGCTTGGAAACATCCTGCTGCGTTACTTACACCTACTCGCTCCCCGGGGGTTTTACAGTCAGTATGACTCCACTGCTGTTCAGCGCCGAAACGCTCAGCCGATAATAAACAGAAATGCTCGAACTGGGTGCAGGTAAATAACTCATGGCGTGACAGAAATGAGGCGTCAATATTAAATATGAAAAGTCTGTCTGTGTATTAAGATGCTCTGTTCCCATTAGAGCAAAAAATGTATGCGGCCGAGGACCTTGGATTAAAGCTTGTCGAACACAGACAATGTTCCCGCATAAAAGGAAATGGCTTTAGTACACTTAATGTGATTTCAATTATTACTCATATTTCAGTACAAGAATCCAAATTAGAACCGGCCTGTTCTTTATGTTAAACTAATGCACAGAGACATTCTGCCACATTCTGGGGTCTGCACTTTGTTCGGTCCCCTTGAGTTCTTCAACCACGCAGACCAGGAACACAGTGTTAAAGCAGTTTTGTGTCTCAGAAAAGCTTTCTGTGCCCGAGTTTCAATCCATTTTACCCCTAAAATGTGTCCTGGGAGCAGGAGAAAATGAGTTAGAGTCTGTGCAATGTCTTGCTTTTCTCAGCATGGCCATTATAGAAGATCCACAGAGACAGAGCAGAGCGAGAAACTCGAACGAAACGAGAAGTCCATCTTGCCTGTTTTGTACAAGATTATTGTTTCACCCCTTGATGCTCTCTATTCTTTACTGCTTTTCATTGTTTTGCTTGCTTTCCCTCGGCTTGCCCCGGCTTACCATTGCTTAGCTCTCACATGTTCCCTTTGTTAGGTTTTCTATTAATGCCTCGTTTTCTCTCATCTCCTCTTTCCTGCTCCTATTTTTGATTTATACGATGAGCCAGTGAATTGTACAGAAATAGAAAATCAATTTTCATTTGTTTGATATAAATACGCCAGTAGAGGCTTGTAACTTGCCATCTGCCGTCTGAATGGATGGCTTACCAGATGGACAACGGCGCTGACTTAGCCAAAATTTCGCCGTGGACCTATAAACGTATATGGCCATTAAGTGGTTTAAGCCAAGAGAGAACAGGGGGCTCAGTGACACACTTTTTAGCAACCACTAGCTTCTTTAGCACATAGATACTGTTGATTCTCATATATGCCAAGTGCGTGAAGCGCTAAATGTCTTTTTTTCCATCTTGTATATGTCTCTGCAAAATGCAGATAAGTCCCTGACACATTCATATTACAACCCCCTCTCTCGTTTCCCCCTCCTTGATCATACCCCAGGGCTTTTACTTATTACTATAGTGTGTGTCTCTGTGTGTTTATATGTGCGTCTGAAGCGCGAGAGAGACAAACAGAGCGAAAACAAAGAGAAGGGTACAAAGTACATGTCTGATTGGATATACGAGAAAAACACTAAAGCAAATGGAAGAGAGGAGCGGGGAGCGTTTGTTATTAATCTGCTCGGCGGTGGTTCGAGGCAGGTGTCTCTGTCTTTGCTCGCATTATTTACTCGGCAGGCTGAGTGAGGTGCTGAAACCTGCAGGTAGCTGACTCAAAGGCAACAGAGTTTATCAGAGATTGTAAATAAGAGCCTGATAAATATCTACTCCGTCATGTTCCTTGTCTCACGCTGAGAATGTATGTGACAGAAATGATAAACTATGATCTGAATGCGGCTGCCGATGAGCAACAGCGGGGGAGATATGAACAATCGTAAATGTCTGAAAGCCAGGTCCTAAAATAAATATAAATGGGTATAAAAGTGATGGCGCTCGGAAACGTGCGCGCGCGCACGTCAAACACGCGCGTCACGCACACATACGCGAGCGCATTCAATTTCATTTCTTGCTGAATTCACACCCACCTCTGTCCTGTGATTTACCTTCCTGCAGCAATCCAGCCACATGCTGATCAATACCCATCAGGACCTAATCCAAACCTACTGCTCCAGATAGATGGTTTTCACTGACCAAGACATTGATTAAAGGGGGAAATCCAAGCCTGGACCACAATGGGATAGCGGTCTTTTAAAGAGTGCTGACATCCTTTAAAACTCTATCTCCTCCATTGCACCTGTATGTTAAACCAACAATAACATCCCAATCACTTCACGCCCTCACCATTTACCGCTGCAGTCACAGTCTTTGTATTTAGGACTGTCAAAATGATTTGTCTTTTTCTGTTCGTTTTATGTCATTATTACAATATAAGTATACTAATACACAGGTGTGGCTGTTAAATAACGAGACTACGGGGTCTGAAAAACATCACCTACTTCAAGCGAAGCATAACAGTGAGCTGCAGATGTGAGCAGATTACAACTATCAGGGGCTGTTTATCCTTGCTGAACAGTTAATTGAACTATTATCAAATTTGCAATACGGCCAGGTGCGCTATCCAATTTTTGGATAAAATATGTAACAACGTACCAGTATAAATGAAGCGCTGTGGTGCTACAGAGATACCCCGACCTACAAATCATATTCCCCAGACATAATGGAACATGCTTCTTCGGTACAGACCCCAGGAAAAATTACATCGTTTTCATTTTGTTTTTTCAGTAAAAATGAAATGCAAAAATGACCTTTTCCGTGACTCATACCGCAAACAACTCCAAATCCAAAGTAATCCAAAAAAAAGTTTGGTGTTTTTCATATTGTTCAGCCTATGGTTTACCACGCGGTTCATGCACGCACACTCTTGTTCAAATACGTTATGTAATAGCCACACCTTGTAAACCTTATGAAGAAGAAGAAGAGCCATTTATTGGCATTGAACATCGTATTCGTTTTCTTTTACCTTAAATCCATGACGTTAATGTCAACAGATGTTCATAGAAATGCAGTTGGTTGAGTATTAGAAGTTAAACGTGCAGAGGCGTTATAAGAATGTGTGAAGTAGTGTTGGCGGCGCTAATTTTCCCGACTAGTGCCATTAAACTGTAGCAGAACTGATGTCATTAAAAGAGCGTCACTCAAACCTCAAACAGTGAGAAAGTGGAATGTGGAAATAGTGATTTAATACATTTCTGATGTCCGGCTGTTTTCATACAGGTCAAAGGAAATTATTCTAACAATTATGCATAATATTTGAAGTCACAGGTTAATAATTTAGGCCTATTTGTATCTTACTTGTATGATCACAAAACAGTGGGCCTCATGCGAGAACATATTCGTACTCGTGTGTGAACTTTCCTTTTTTTTTGGTACGATGGGTTCGTATGAGCGAGCCGCGTCAGATTCGGCGAGGATTCGTGACTTTACTAAAATGTGTGAACGACCCACATAAGCGTGATGATTACCAGCTGTGTCAAACAGAATGTTCACAAATTATGACGCGCATAGGGTTTTCAAACTCTAAATTGCTTCAAAGTAATGAAATACACACTCATTTAGTGATAAAAGGTTAGAATTACAACAAACCAATTACACATGATTCCTACATTAGGTCTGTACCGCTTGTAAGTTGTTAAAGAAAACGCAAAATACAAAAAAAAGTGAATGCGACAAGGTACAATCCATACAAAGACATCATCTGCCATCTCCATTACATTGTTGCAAGATTGTTAGAAACACTGGGAGGTTTCTTCTTTCTAAGATGTTTACTAGCTACTGCTAGCTTAAATTAATTTGTGCTGGCCACGCCTCAAGGCCTTTTAACCCAGCTCCTTTTCTCCTGCCCTCCCTTCAGCCAAGTGGGTGCATAAGGATTCTCATCAGGCCTTCTTCTGCTGAGAGGGCAGATGAAGTTAGCATTGATCTCACCCTGTGAAAAACATATCGACAAAAGCCAGAGAAAAGCCCATCCCGGTCCCCCTCGTCCTGGCATGGA
>JAPQRN010000009.1:4847650-4861958 GCA_037367275.1 Coranthus polyacanthus | reverse complement strand
TTGATCTCACCCTGTGAAAAACATATCGACAAAAGCCAGAGAAAAGCCCATCCCGGTCCCCCTCGTCCTGGCATGGACTCAGTGTCCACGAGGAGGAAAATTGAGCAGCACAATCATTCAAGTTAGTGACAATTCTCAGGGTTTCTCCATAAGCAATGGGACAAAACACAGACAGGGAGAAAGAAAGAGCATAAAGACACAATAAGGAAAGGGAGAGTGACGGATAAACTCAAAGGAAGGACATGGATATCAAGGGGAAACTGGAGGAGCACAGACAGCATAGAGAGTGATAGAAAAGAGGACAAAAGAGGAAATACAGTAAGGGAAGAAGGAGAAAGAGGGACGGAGACAGAAAACCTTTGGGGTTTCAGTCACTTTGAATGCGAATGCTTTTTGAAGTCAGGATTTGCGAGGTGGGTTTATTCCCATCAGGTTCTAGCATTTACACTTGAAAATGTGGCGACAGGGGATCATCTAAGTGGAAAAAAACTTTTTTTTTTTTCTTTTTTTTTTACGTACCTGTACTTCTGGCTCACATCACAAGCTGAGAGACAGGATCGCAAAAGCTACAGGGTGACACAACTGTTCCATCCACAAGAGGGGTCCTTGAGAGCAGAATGAGCTCGGCTTCTTCATCAACCCTTTTGTTATTTCCTCAGCGGACAAAGTGAAATCTTTGCAGAGGAGTTGCTAAGAATGTGTGAAGTAGTGCAACTGTTGAGCGTGTCTCTGGAACCCCTGACAGTGCTTCAAATTGTGACTTTTAAGGAGAAAAGAAAACACTAAGCAGCAGAAAAGAAAAAGTGAAAATTGTTAAAGTTTGAAGTTGTAAGGATGGAGGATATTTGGAATAAATGGGAAGAAAAATATGCAGAGAAAGCACATTTGTGTCAAACTGAGGTATTACAGCTCAATTAAACTTGGTAGAGCTGCACAAACGCACTCAGAAAAGCTCATCCATAGACTCTCGCGTGATTGCCCGATTGTATTTTATGACTACGGTGCTAATTTCCCTAATGCATGAACAAGGGCTTGGACAAGCTGACAGAAATCAAATCCAGTCAAATTACAAACACCTGGATGAGTACAGAAGTTAAAAAAAAAAAAAAAAAAAACACAAAGAGGAAAAAGAAAAAGGAAAAAAACATTACTCCTACTGCTAAAGCTGTCCCGTAAGAGTGCCAGGTATGAAATCTATAAAAAAAAAAACAAAAAAAAAAAAACAAACAGCTGGAAGAAACAGCTGAAGCCGGCGCTGTAAATTCTTCGGAAAATAAAAAGACGGCCTCGAAGATGACGGCGTTTGATTTAGAAGCCATTTAATGGGACCAAGAGCAGTCGGAGAGAGTTATACAGCCTCACAGTATGTTGGAGGACGCTTCATTCAGACGGGGGGGGTTGTCTCACCTGTCCCCTTACTGGGCAGTCTGGGTAATTTAGTGGACTCGCTGGAGGGACAAGTGAAATTGTGGAGGAAGCTAAATTAAACTGTGCTTTGAGTCTGTTAAATTATTGTGAAAGTCAGTGAAAGGCATATTTAATTGACTTAAGGCATTTTAATAGGCTGCGGTGTATAGACACAGAGCTGGCACTGCAACAAAATACAAGGAGACAGAAACAGTCTTCCAAAATTGTTGTTTTTCATAATTAACTACTGGGGAAATTTAAATATAAAAAACAACACACAGTACAGAAGAACAGAGAGTAAAAGCGAGCGTTGTGAATTCATTTTTGTCAAAGCGTGCATATTTGAGCACAAGGAGAGGCATTTTTAAAGACGCAGTATGTCATTTCTGCTGTGGGGGGTTTCACGATCAAAACCGGAACAGAAGATGTAGTTTGATGATGATGTGAAGGAGTGTGGGATCGTGGGAGTTGATGTTTTCACCACGAACGGATGCGACTCCGGCAGAAATCACGTTCGCAGACAACGTAATGTAAGTTTTATTCACGTACGCTGACATTATGTCATTTAATTCGAATGAAATACATTCGCAAACGTAACTTAACATTAGATGAGTCGACTTGGCCAACGGGAAGGACTGCCACAATCATTACATTATCACCTTAGTGCGATTAATTGAACTAACCGCAATTATTTTGCAGAATCGTGATCATTGTCTCCATTTACCTGCGTTACCTTCCATCTCGAGTTCACATTTTCCACTGTGTGAGATTTGACTGATGCTCTTTTGTGCTTAACATTTATCGGTATCTTTCATTATCGGTCATTTCTTTGTATATTTCGGTAATAGGCTTTGTAGGTTTAAGTTATTTATGTCAAATCTGCCCCGTGCAATTTTCTGCGCCAAAAAAAACGGCTCTTCGTCATCCTTCGGTGTAGCGTATGTGTATAAATAAACCATCGTTAAGCTTATATTATATTAGTGGCATAAAATAAACAGAAAAACACAATTAAATAGTTAATTGCGGTTATTTTTAAGACGATTCCTTGCCAACTAAAATTCCATTACTGCTACAACCCTATTACTAAGAATATGGAGAAAAAATTGGCACCGAAAAAAAGGAACTATCGTGATCACTTAAATAAATAAATGTAGATCGCTGAAAGTCAAACTCACAAGTAATTCATCATTAGATCTATCAAAATATCTAGTATTTTCCTTCAAAGTCAGTCATTCCAGTCGAGCAGTCGAATATTAGCTAAATCTGAACATTGAAACGATTTTATATATTGCGATTACTCAAATCACTTGCGTATATATAACACAGGTGTAGTGATTTTTAGACATTTTGATGCAGAAATGTTACGTGTTGTACCTTTAAAGACGCAGACCAGACTCGGCGTTGCATGGCTACCTGTTGTGAGCCTTAACGGTAAGCGGTGCGGCCAGAGCAGACCTATAAATATACATACACCTCCACTTTCATCCTGAGGCTGATTACCAAACACCCCAGACACATAACAGCAGTCCCTCAAGTCCCATAAAAGAACCTGCATCGACAACACAATTCATCTTTACTGCTTAAGGTGGTCTGTGCTCGTCTACCCGATCCCGGCCTTGACTTACAACCTCAGCTGATTAGTATGTGAGTAGGTGCACACTACTTTATTTCCGAGTATATGTGTGCTCTTTACGGGCGATGGGAAACTACAGGAAGAGGGTTTCTAAGGCATAAAAAGGCCCCTATCACAGTGGGGTCACCTAAGCCACTTTACATGGCCTGGAGGGGGAACATAAACTGAGCAGCGGTGGAAAAGCCTGAGTGGCTTTACTGGTTGTAAAAGGGGGGGGAAATGTTCCTCTGTGAAGGGCAAAAGTTAAAATGAGTAGCTGCTTGAGAGCAGCCCTGTGTTTGTTTACACCGAATCCCTGCCTGGATTAAAAAAAAATGCATGCTTTGTAGATCGTGTACATCGATTTCAAATTTTCAAGCAACAATCGGTGCTTACATTCGGTGCTTCCAGATTCTTACGTGTGAGAATTTGATTTTCTTTAAACTGCAGTTGAGTATCTTCGGGTTTTGAGCTGAGATGTTACCCTGGATTTTAAGCAGAGGTGGAAAGTAACCCAGTATAAATAGTTCATCGCTGGGTTTTGAGGTTATCTGTACTTTACATTTGAACACAAATATGTGTACTATCTACTGCTTACGTATTCAAAACGGGCTCGTTACTTTAGTTTTAATGCATTTAAGGGAACTTATGGATTACTTTTATTTTGAATCGCTGCACGCCTTCCCAACATCAGGAGCGATTTTGAAATAAAAAGACAGAACAGTAACACGTAGAAAAGCCAGTCCCTCGTTGTATCCGCGTCACGTATCCGCAAACGTAACAGGACGACAACGACGAAAAAGACATAACAAAATGAAAACGGCTGATTTACTTTGTTCACTTTGCGTAGGCGTAAACACGGAATCAAAATAAACCAAATGAGCGGAATCTAAGTTCTTGCTAAACGACATAAAAAAAAACGACGTCTAGAGAAAAAACATCGCAGTGAAAAGGCATCACATTAACATGACATGAGGTTCAGTTGACTTTGTACAGAAATGACCTTTAAAGGCTTCCTCTTTACTTTTACACGACATTTCACAGCATGTGCTTTTTCACTTTTACTGCAGTAAAGAAGCTGAATCAGTACTTGTACTTTTTGAATCTTTTTTTTTTTTTTAACTTCTGCACCGTCTGTACTTTTGTTTGGAGTAAGGACCGTGTGGACTTCTGCCACCTCTGGTTCTAAGAAATAATCCTGTGAATTTTGTAGTAAATGATTCGTCAATTCATTGAGGATGTAATTGATCAGAAAAATCAATGCTGAACTCAAGGTCCAGAAGTCTTGCCCAAAATACTACGTTGCACATGTTAATGCTGCTCATCTATCAAACACGAGCTTAAAGCTGCTACTAACTGTATGCAGACAAGGAACGACCGTCAGTATCAAGCCGGGGAATTATTGGAATTAAACTGACTGTAACGCATCGACGTTCTAACAAAGTTTTGCAGCTTATCTATGAACTACTGTCTGCAGAAGTAGGACGCAGAGCTGGTGCACTAATGAGAAAGAGCAAAAAAAAAAAAAAAAAAGAAAACTGTATAAACAGAGCATCACCGCAGCCACAGCATATGTTTAGGCTTCCTGATGTTTCTTATTCTGCCTTTTTTACATCTACACTTTCCTTACAAACATCCATTTTTAACTTCATAGTTGGGCGAGAGTAAATTACCCACAATACGATAAATCTTTGTTGTTGTCTCACTGTGTTACATTCCAAACAAAGGTCCTTAATCCTTTTATCTCACTAACTTGAATAATGGCTATAGTTTCTCGAAGCAGTGGAAACAGAAACACAAAGAGACAGAACCGACTGGGTTTTATTTCAAAGGGTTCATCCAAAAGTCATTAGGTCAGCCTATAACGCCAGTTTCTTACCGTCTTTTACTTTCTCATTTAATATGAATTCTGAGACATTAGAAATCTTCGTGTACGCTCTGTGAAGTCAAGAGAGCGAACATCAGAGAACATCACGCCTGTCTGAGCAATGATCCCACGCACGCCTACTGCTGCCCTTTCCTCAGCTCGCACGCGGCTCTGACGGACACCCATCGTACTCGTCAAATATAAGCAGTGTAATGCACCCTGTAACTTACCCTGTAACATGTATTACAGAAGTCACGCAAGTGGACGTCAGATGATGCCTGTCAGTCACACCGCATAGTCCAGGGCAAACAGAAACCTTTCTTCTTTTTGAACCCTGTAAACTTTTTTTTTTTTTTTGCATCCACCTTCTTTCTTTGCACAAAGAGCCAGAGATCTATTGATTCCGCTCCTCCATCCAATTCTGAGTAAAACGCATTACCTCAATCTGTCATTCTCGTCAGGCCCCGTCGTGACAGCACTCTATGAATAAATATGCAGTAATGTAATGTCAATGTAAATGCGATGGCTGTAGGTTTAATGTGAGACGGAGCAGCACAATCGGGCTGCCCTCTGATTATCTGAGTGACTTGAACCCATCTCAAAGTCAAGAGGAACAAGAGGATTTTACCACAAGGACTGTGCTTCTGTTAAAAACAAAGCCAGGAGGCTTTGGATGGGGTCAAAGGTTAAATCAGGTCACTGGCAGTAACCTAACAAGGACAAAATAAGGACAAAAGAAGATTTTTGGCTTTTTTGGCTTGGACGACAATGTTCTTCAATAGCAGCCGATAGTTAATGTTTTTCATCTAGAACTACTGACTTTAAAGGAAAATGAGAGATAAAAATGTGAACCTAGAATCAGATGCTGTTATTGATTAATTGCGCCCACGTTTATGTTCATTGACGTTCCTGTTCTAGATTTGTTTATTCAGGTATTCACTACTTTGACTTCGATGTTTAGCTCAGCAGTAATCCAGTTTATAATAAAGTCAATAAAGACATTTTTGAAGGATGGTATCGGCTCATTAATCTGCTTTTTCCTGCTCCAAACTATCCTCATCGTATCAGCATATATGGCATATTTTAGAGTATATATCTTATATTTTATAACTTAAGATTTAAACATTCTGGATGTTGTTTTCTTCACCGATAAAGAAGACAAGCTTGAAGATATAAAGATATTTACTTGGTCCACTGTCAGTGTGTCAGCGTATCAAAAAACACAACTGAGGCTCATTATCTCTCCTCAAACAGTAAAATAATTGCACAGGATGAATAAATCAAGCGTTAAGATAAATGCACCGCCCAACTTTAACACATACATGTATATATTTATGAATTATTTATTTATTCTTAATGCCTGCATTGTGTTGAAGCAGTTCGTTGGTGTCCTCAGATGTCTGCATTTACATTTTCACAGTCAGTCAATGTAAAATAAGCCGAAAAGAAGACAAGAACAAGTGTAATGCTGTAATACTGAAACACAGAAACATGCATAATTCCTCTGAAAAACTAAATCTGTACTGCAGAGCTGCAGAGGATATGAATTTGGTGCATGCACATGCAAATCTCTCCTTCTCTCTCCGTCTCTCTCTCATACTTCTATTTAAATGACATATGCAGAATGTCAACGTGTCCACATACATTAAGCCAAGAGAAATGAGTCACTCTTGTTGTGTTTTTTTGAAACCGCACTACACTCTGAGGCAACCTGTGACACCGCTTGTGCAGCCGCTGAATACTGATCATATACCTGAGGAGAAAGAGAGAGGGTCGTCCCACTGATCCGCTCACTCATACATATGCAGTCAATCGCAAACACAGCCAGACTGAAGTGCATCATGTACCAAGCACAAAAAAAAGTAGTAAAGGAAACATGACCTTCTGACACCATTGTACTGTGAATAACTGAACAAAATGAAGCCGTGTTGGATTTTTAAAATACCACCTCCATCTCAAAAGTGCTGCGAAAAAAAGAAAAAAAAAACACCGAATAAAATGCAATGGCATATTCCTCCTGGTTTGTGGCTTCATTACGCGCCGGCTGCAGCCGCTCGTATTTGTCCTGTACTTCGTTATACATGAGAGAGCGCAGTATCTGCTTTATTCGGGAGTCCATGCCGTTCACGTCTTGTCACTTGAAACGCTGTACATTTTAAAAGCAAAATAAATGCAGAGTGAGACCTGTAAGACCCGTCATGAAAGCTGGAGCGGGAAGTCGAGTCTCTGGAGCTAGAATGCGTCTAAGCTGCTGGTAACATTTTGAAGTCATTGTTTTGCAATGTGTTGTCTGAAAAACATGCTGGCGTCAAGAAAAGGAATTGATTGCCACTGTTCAAAATTACAATTACGACATGACGTGCGATAAATAAAGAAACTAAACTTGCAGCCGCCATCTAATCAATTAGTTGACAGATTAGACAGTTTGAATATTAAAATGAAATAACTAAAGTGAAGTAAGATGCACCTCAACAAAAGAAAAAGGATACATTGCACAGTACTTTCTGCATTTAGCTGCTTTGTCAAGGTAAGCCAAGAACAACCAAAACAGAAATAGATCATGATTCATTTTAAACTTGTGAAAGTTGGGTGTGAACAGCAGCTTCAACAGAGCTGATATGCTCCACTGATCCAGGTCACCATCACTGTCCCCAGCAGCGCGATTGGGATTTATGACCCTCAGAAACATGCTATTCCACCTCAGTAATTACACCTCAAGAGGAACGGGGAGAGATGACGGTCAGTCATTCAATCACGGCATTGATCCACTGCAATCCTCCATGTGCGAGACATGGCCTTCCCTGCCATCATCTTTTGTCATGAAACGCACACACCCAAGCACACGCCTGCACCGAATCGTTCCGTTTTTCCAATCTCCTCCTGTGATATGTGCGACATACTTCATATTACCATCACACACACATGCGCTCACACAGGCCACCCACTGGACCAATCCCATTACCGACTGGACCTCATCGGTTCTTAACCTCCACAACCCCGGTGTGGACTTGACTCTGTGGCATCACTTCCTCCTCCATCACTCCGGGTGACACGCCACCAGGACCACAAACCAAGGACAACAGCAGCATTAAGTCTCGTCTCCAGTACAGAGACACGCAAACACATCATTCTCACTGCACAGAGGAGGACGACAACAGAGCAATAGATTTCTGCTGTTTGGAGCTACATTATGCTTCAGTTCTGTATTAGTTACAACTTCATTCAGACACGGATCAATACGCTGTAAATTAATCTGGACAATCAAAGCTTGGACTAAACGGTTTGGAGAATGGATGGATGAAATAATGACCTTTCACCTTATATAAGCTGGACCAAAGAAGATAAACCGCTTAATAACCGAGCGCTGGGGTTATTACATGCAAATCTTTTCATTGTGAAGTAGCACACGATTGTATAAAATTAACTAGGGCAGGGCGATACGGCCAAAAACCAAAGTTTAAAGGCAGATTTTTGGTCCTGAGCGAAAGTTGAAGAAACCATACGATTATTTGTGGTTTTAAAACACGCATGAGTAAAACACTGAAACATTCTGTAAGCATTTTAACTGAGAAAAACAAAATTTTAAAAAGTTAAGATAAAAGAAAAACATATTATGCGATCATTAGAGTTTCATAGACAAGCCCTAAACTTGAGAAAAAAACAATAACTACAAGGTCGTCACATGTTGCTGTAGATGATGCTATGAAGCACAGCTAAAGCTCACGGCACTTTTTCTGATCACTGAAGTCCCCGTCTGTTTAAACTCCTTATCTACAGCTGTCACTAATGCCAGCACGTAACTACAAACCAAAAGTTTAACATCTTGTTCTCAATCTGATATGTGTCCGGTCAAATTTTTCTGCTCCAAATTTTCCAAATAATTTGACTCCTATAAATGTATATAAAGTGAGCATCAGTAAAGGGTGTCGACACGACTTGTGAAACGGAAAAATGCATACTTGATTAAGCTGACTGACGAAAAAAAAGTTGTAACTACATGCTTAATTGGTGGAGGCTAATCAATAACAGATGACAGCATATGGTGAACGGGAAACTCTCTTCAAATACAAAAACAAAGTCTGCTCAAGGTATGATTATCTCGAACAGTTGCGACTTGTTATTTTTTACCTCTGCTGAGACAGCAAAGAAACACTCCACATGGGATTCCACCCAACTCCCCGATAACACACACACACACACACAGATAACACTTCCTTCTTCATTAAAAATGACACGCCAATCTCCCTCCTCCTAATCAACCACAGCTACACTGTACAAAGTCCCCCCCGCTGCCAGTCCCTAGGTACAGATTCCCCAAAAGATTAAAATTATTTTTGAGGGAAGGATCTGAGGCAAAGAGGAGCTGTGAAGTGACGAGCAGCCGCAGTCGTCGAGCGAGGGCGGCCATGGAGATAAGGCTGTTATCAGATTGACGAGGGAGATGAGGAGGCAGGGCGAAGGCAGATGGATACGATCCTCCAAATACCCCCATTGTTGCCATCGACCATACTGAGATTCATTAAGGAGCGAGACGTCTCCGAAACCCTTCACACTGGACAAAAGGTACTCTGAGAAACAGAAAGAGCTGAACTGTTTGAAGGGATTAGCAGTGAACTTATTTACGCGGCATTCGGAAGGTGCTCTTCACAAGTGGAGAACCTTTTTAACTCGGGATCAGCAGCACTGACGTGACTCTAGCTTTACTCTTTGTAGACAGGGAGTGAACTACAGAGGAGCCGGCGGGAGCTTAATAACAAATGAGCTCCACTGAAAACATGACTAGTGAAATTTTCGGGAATTATTTCCCTAAAATATTGACTACTTTTGCCATGCATTTCTCTTCTTTCTGTATCTTCATTATCACGGATCATGGGTAAAATTAGGCTATTATTGATGTTTGATTCATGCGTGAGGGTGATTCATCACTAATTCACTTTAATAAAGATGCCGGTACTGAATACTTTACTTTGCCGTCGAAGCATGGCGGCGCAATATCATAACAACTTCAGTCACTTTAACTCAAAGACTGGAAAAAAATAAACTCTCTTTCTCTTGAAACGAAACAGAAGAACTGTTCCAAACTAAAACATTGTCTCTATGAGCAAAAAAGTGTTGTGTTGTGACTGTAAAACAGCGTCTCCCTGTCTCTCCTCGATGCTCTCGTGCTTCCGTGGCACCAAAAGTTGTTCATTTTCACCTCTTTTCTTATGACTGTTATTCATACTTTCATACTAAGAAGAATATTAAAAGCTCAAAGCTGAAAAAAACTGCTTTGAAAATGTATCTAATCTGGCATTTCTAACCATGTTTTTCTTTCAGAAGCAGGAATAAAAGGAATGAAAATAGAATAGCGATTGAATTTTCATTTCAAAAACAAAAACATTTTCCTACCGAAAAAAACAGAAGATACGATATTTATAAAGAACTTGATTTTTGCCTCTCACCTGCGTAGAACATAAAATAAATTTTTTATTGAAGACATTTTCTATCAGCAATAAAGTGTACTGGTGTTATTGCTGCCTCTGTGGGGCTGAAAGTCACAGCAGAGGCTCGCTTTTTTTATTTGTATTTGCATATTCTTATTAAGGGTTCAGTGTGAGATATTTAATGACATCTAGCAGTGAAGTTGGGGATTGTTTAGTTAAGGGGATATTAACTCTACGCTCAAACATAGGTGATGGTAATGAACCTTAACGCTGGAGGCCACCTGCTGTAAAATGGAAGAATGGAGTCCATTTGGAGTTACCGTAGAAACATGGTGGACTCCATGGAGGCGACCCACTTCCTCTGTAGATAGAAACAGCTCGTTCGAAGGTACCGAACACACAATAATTCTCATTTTTGTATTATACACTAATGTAAACATAATTAGGAATATTAATCCTCCTAAATTCCCCTAAATCTTCCACACTGGACCTTTAATAGGAATAAGGATAAAGAAAAGCTAAATCCAGTGCTTTACAAATGTTGTTTCTGATCATGAAAAAGTGAAAAAGTGCCTCGAATGTTCCAGTTTGCAACACCCTTTGCTTACATGTGCAGATACGCTGCAGGGAAAGTAAGAAAAAACTAAAATACAATCACTTTTTTTAGGAACTACTTCTGCAATTAAAGCCAAAACATAAAAGCATAAACCTTACACACAGCAGCTGACAACAAAACTACCTGCAGAAAGTTGAACACGTCAAAATTACAGACTACAGTAATTGCAGGTAGGCAGAAAAAG
The DNA here is from genome assembly GCA_037367275.1 of Coranthus polyacanthus. Classification (NCBI taxonomy): domain Eukaryota; kingdom Metazoa; phylum Chordata; class Actinopteri; order Kurtiformes; family Apogonidae; genus Coranthus; species Coranthus polyacanthus. Next base: position 4,850,846 of record JAPQRN010000009.1, on the reverse strand, counting down.
ACAGAGAGAGACAGAGACAGAGAGAGGGAGTGTTCCTCCTTGCTGACAGAACAGGTCTCTCTGTGTGGAAACAGAGAGACACCTGGGAAATTTAGTCCGCAGCTTCCTCCCCAACCAGCTGTTAGGTGTCCACAGCTTACCGCAAAAATGCTGAGCTCAGTGACTGTACCGCCATTTCTTCTTTTCTCTTAAGTCTCTTGAAGACACACACACACACACTTTATTATGATGCATGCTGGGACCACTGTGTAGGTGACAAAATGGTGTGATATGTTGGAGACATGCAGTAATTGGGTGACACATTTCTCGCCTGAGACACCCAAGGTGACATAAGGAAGGTCTGTTGCTTTATGAAGCAAGAATGTGGACAGACACGCGCCTCATCTTGCCTTAGGGGTATACATCGCTATCTATAGGTGAAATAGAATACAGTAAAGATCATAAATCTTTCAATGGTACACCGACAAGGGCATATGCTGTTGATTTCAAGGATTTCTTGCATGAAATGCTGGATTGCTTTGAATTCTTTGGCCCCGGGGTGTGCATGCATGGGCCAGCTGCAGAGAGCAATGCACTTAAGCTTTTTTTTTTCCCCCCAAACACACATGCAAATACACACACTGCTGCACGAAAAATCACATGCAGGCATTTTAACACAAACCTCCCACCCACTGTTCACATCACATCTTCCAACCCCAAGACACGCACGCACCACAGCAGGCAGCGGCGCGCAGAAACCGTCCGAACCATCAGACATCCATTTAGCTTCACCGTGTTGCATCTGCGAGGAATGAGGTCAGCAGCCTGCTTTTGCTTATTAACGCTCACCAATCCAGACTGAGAGTCCATTCATCAAGGAGCCACCGTGTTGTATAAACAACCTTTTAAGCCTGGAGCCCCGGAAGGCAACACAACACGCGGGTTGATTCACGTCTTCTTTGATTGATGAGATGCGTGACTTATTGGCTCTGAGTTTTTTTTCTGGGTAAACATGACACGAGCCTCGTCATTTGGGAAGATTTGTCACACTGACGGCTAATACGTGCGCTATATACACACTGGACCTTTAAAAGGAATGATGATGAAGAAAAGCTAAATCAAGTACTTTATAAATGTTGGATCTGTTGTTTCTTACAGTGGTTTTAGAACAGCTGAGGTGGGTCATGCCTAAACTACAGCCCTTCAGCAGTTCTAAAATCACTGCTTTATTTAAACATATTTTCATGCCATCATACACTTGGAGTGATTGCAGTAACATAGCCAGTCAAATCTTATAATAACCAGTAAACAGTGAGTCCAGGGAATTAATGACACTCTTCAATGGCCTAAACTTATTAGGACCAATAAAATCAAAATACAAGTCATAAAAGATTTTATTTTAGCTTACATATGAATCACCTCCCATGAAAAAGAATGTGGCTTAAGACTGGAGCCAAAGTGCTGCTGCACTGGCACGGTTACATTTTGTTTAGCGACTGACGTCTCAGCTGAAATCACGTCTCCCACTGCGAACATGTTTGAAAAGGTTTAATCTGATCTATCCCTTCAGCGGCTGCTTTTCATTTCTGTGGATATTACATTTGTTCCTGCTGTATAGGGAATCAAAAACATATGGTGAGCCTGGACACTGGGTTTATTCTTTAACATAAAAAAAAAGGTTAAGTAACCTCGGAAACGCTGTTTGCCGTGTGTGATTGCATACAAACGACAACAATAAAAAAACTCCGTATGACACCATTACTTTTATGTAACCTCATGACAGCTAACACTTTCATTTTGTTTCTCAGTAGACTTGGATACCACACAAGGGTTACTTAAAACTGTGTCTGTTCCTTTGTAAAAGTAGACAATGTCTGCTAAAAAAAAAAAACAAAAAAACATTGTTTACCTCTGACAAGAATTCCCTACGCATTACCCCTTCAATGGCAAAGCAGCGCCTCTTTAATCACTTGGGTGCAGAAAAACACATAGCCTTACAACTGTTGGATTTGTGGTTTTTAAACCTCATATTTGTTGATTATAACACCATTTTTACGTTGTCATGGCCTAAAAGGGGCTAGAAATAAAAGAAGGGAAGTTATTCGCACATAGGTAACAGCAGCTGAAACCAAGAACAGCGCCATCTAGTGGTCTGGTGTTTTGCCCCCTCCTGCTCCGCTGCAGGCTCCTTTCAGTGCCGCATCACACGTCAATGTGACGGAAATCTGCGCGGATGGAAAGCGGATTGCCACCCATAGGCTGCTTTATTCCCTCCATTAAATCTGGATAATCCCAGATGCTTAGCTCACTGCCATCGCCTCTCCTTTGGCCCCCCGAAATCTTCCCCTGCAAATTAATCAGTTCATAATCTCCACCCTCCATCTAAACACTCGATCGAGACAGAGACAAGCTACCGGCTACCGGCTACCGTCTCATTTTGCACGAGGTCCACATGATGTATGTTTGTTCAGACAACGCAGTCACACAAGTAAACATGAGCACAACATCCCAAAGCGCGTATATACTGTATAATGCATTAGACCTAGCACTGGATAGTCATTTTGGGTAATAGGGTCTGTCACGTTATGACATTTGGAGTGCATTAACAGTCTCCTGAGGGCATTCATGAAGCAATAACGACAAAAAACATGAGTGTGGGGTGGAAAAAAGGCGAGACACAGATACATGCGGAGAGACAGAAACATAAATACTCAGTGATAACCTCCAAATAACCTGTAAACAACTACAGCGAGAGTCACTGTCATTCAATACGCAGAGGACAAAGAGGCCACAATTCAGAGACCAACACACAAGCACAAGCCAGGGCTTAAGCAGCTGTTTGGCAGTCACACAGCATCTGCCACTACCCCTAGATGTGCCGTGCCATCATCTCACGCCCTTTAACAACGCCACATCCAACATCCCTAAAATACCTCACACACAAAAATTAGCAAGTCTTTTCTGCGATGGCGGGATAACAGCAGCAGAAAGAGGGTAAAGAGGAGGCAAGGAGGTTAGGAGGAGGTGAGCGCGGTAGGACACTTGGTTACGAGTGAAACAGGGTCAAGAGATACAAGTGAAAAGGAGTAGGAGGGCGGATTACAATCGCGCAGGCTTAAGACAATAAAAAAGGCGGATTATCAAATGTCAGAGGAGGAGGAGAGAGACAGAGAGGGAGGGAGGAAAACATCAAACAACAACACTCGGGTTGGGCAGT
>JAPQRN010000009.1:4831153-4846002 GCA_037367275.1 Coranthus polyacanthus | reverse complement strand
GCGCGAAGGGCCACCAGAGGATTTGAAATATGGACACTTGTGAATGAGGGCAGTGTGGCATCCTCACACATACATACACACAGATACACACACCAGATGGGCCTACGGGGATTAAAACGATTTTATTCGTCCTCAGTGAGTCCCACACAGAGCGGCCAGATCTACCCAGAGAGCTCCTCTTTCACTCAAAGCGACTCCTGGATTCTGCTGGAGTCATGTTTTTTTTTTTTTTTTTTTTTCTTTCAGACTGGCAACTCTAAAAATATAATGCCTCAATGATGCTTTGGAAATTCCTGCAGCTAAGCTTATACTACAGTGTCACTGAGTCACATTTCTGTTGTTGCGTTAACCCCACCCTGACTAACACCGCAAGAAAATGAACATGCATTTAGGGGGTAGAACTGCTTCAGTGATTAGTCATGCAGTCATATGGAGATGTAGGGAGCCTATGTGCAAACAAACCAAATTTCACAAACGTGGTTTCAACCCAGAAACCTGTGAGCTGTTAGCAACATGCCATGCTAAGCTAAGTTCAAGCTTATGTTTTGGCCTCTCATCCTCGGTTTTGGGTCGCTCAAACAGAGATTTTTTTAAACTCCTTTTACGGTTTATGCGTATAAATGTGCGCATGTAGAAACAATGACTGCATGCTTATCATGAAACAACAAGAAGAGCAGTGCACCAGTTTCTTTACGTCTGGTTAACTAGCGATTACAACTTAACTCGGCATTGCTGATCTACTTCACCAGCACTCACTGCACAGACTCACAATGTTCTTCTCTGGTTCTTCTCTGGTCCGTTTATTGTAGACTGGCCTGGCATGCACTGTTTGAGCATTTGTAGTCATTTTTGGTCGTTCTTGTGTACGGACACATTTTGTTAAAGACAGGTTGTGTGGAAAGAATTCTTTTTTTTAAAAAATGAAGTGGAGAAATATCTGTTCAGAAAAAAGTATTTGCAGGGTGGACTACGCCTGAGTGAGTCAAACTATCGCAAGTGCAAATGACACACAGGAGATAAAAGACCTGGCTGTTTGCTTTCACATCCGTTGTGTGGGGAGATTTCAGGTTCGGACGAGGACAGTGCGTCAGCGTTGTGTGACAAATGTAGGGTATGTGTGTGGAAACATGTACATGTGTGTTCTCTGTCTACATTTTACAGGCCATACCAACTACTGGAACAAACTGTAACTTGCACTACTATCTGTTCAAAACAAAAGAAACCTAGTCATATGCATTTGGAGGTGATGGACGGTGACGTTCAAACTGCGATATGAATCGAACTGTGACTTCGGCGTACCCTTACACCCCTGATCTGCTCTCTTGCACTCTTGGAGACAATTTAAGTTCACCCCTCCTGCTGGAGATTATTAAGATGAATGGTTTTCTATTTCGAGCCCCGGTGAGGTCATATCTATTAAATAACTGCCATTACAAATGTGTGACTCTGTTATCTGCAGGCCACAACCTCGCAGAATAACATGGCTGATGTAGAGAGAGGAATAAAAAAAAAAAAATCACATTACCTGTTGAAAAGGCACCGCAGAGGCAGCAATCACCGCAGCAGAAAATGAAAAAAGAAAAAACAGAGAGAAAAAAAGCACAAGTTAGCATTTTTATTCACACTCAAAAGCAAATGGCACTTGAATCCAAAATTGCACTTTTCCTTTTCTGCAGATGTGAAATGTTGCGCTACTGAATGTCTCAAATGCCACTGTTTGATTACGAGCAGATATATCACAGGTTAAATGTATACAGAGGCACACTTAGACATCACAAGGGCACGGCAGATTTGTTGACATAGCATTAATTAGCATATTATTGATTATTCAGCCTTGTTATGCCAACGAGTGCCGTGAGAGTTATGGTAGTGTGAAATCATATTGACAATGGCATGGATTAACATGGAGGCACTATTTTGATTAGGCCAGATGATGAGATATAAAACGCATAAATCATTTCCCCTCTGCTCAGGTTTATTGCTTTGGAGTTACTTTTCACGACTTGCTTTATTATTTTAGAAAATTCGAATATTACTTTTCCGCAAGGTTAAGGACAGCAGACAACGTCGCCTCAGCTCCAGCTTTCCTTTTTCATCTTGCTTATTTGAGCTATCAGTGCACGCATTTTTATAAACTCTTTAGTACTAAACAAAAAAAAACAAAAAAACACACACTTTCTTTTGCTTTCGGCACTGACTTCATTTGACCCGTGCTGGAGCTGTTTACATTCACGGAGTCCATACATCCCACACTGTTTGTAAAGTCAACACAGTCCCAAATCAAAAGCACACAACCAAAGACCCATGGCAAGATGCCTTTCAATGCATTTCTGTTTCTCTGCTCTGAAAGGCTCCACTGATTCACACACAGTGCATTGATGTGTCGCTTTCTTATAAGAGAAGCACATCAAAACAAATTCAGCGCTGTACGTGCAGAAATTCATGTGGGCATAATTGGATAAAACTCTAAACATTAAAACCCCAACACAAACAAGTACGCAACGTGGCTGTATGCATGTGTGTAAATAGAACACAAATGCAGAGTCCTGGCCACCTCTCTAGGTCCTGTTTTTGGATCTCTGGCTGTCGGTGGATGTTTGTATTGAACGCAGGCCCTGAAGATGGCCCTGATGACACATGAACATGCATGAGTCCCCTCAACGCTTTTTTTCCCTCTACTGCTCTCTCTTGTTAGTCGAAATGTCAAGACTGGTGCCTTCGCAGAGGGCCGGACTTTCAATTGTGCATCACAAAGCTGCCGTCTGGGCCGAGAGAGCCCCCTCAAACTAAACTAGCCCCCAACTATTTGTCTTTGATTGTCCCTCTTCAAACCCTCCCCACCTTCTCTCTCTCTCTCTTTTATTCTTTGTCTCTGCATCTGAGACTGATTTGGCTGGAGGTAAACAGAGTGGGAAGTAAGCTTCCCGGATCGCAGAAGCAGACGTGGACAAATTGCCAACATCTGATGAGTAAAAGAGAGAGAATGCGAATAACCATGGAAGAACCAAGGGAGTAACCAAGAATGCAGGAAAATAATCTAATGCTCTGACATCACTGTCTGAGCCTGCTTGGTTTTCTTGCATGTGTCATGCCACATAAGTGTTTTTACTGTCGTTAAATTACCTCCTGTAACAAAAGGAAGTGACAAAAATAAAGATCTAAAACTTGGCTCAACTTCTTGTTTTACATGTCCATTACCACAGGGTAAAATGGGAAGATCCCTGAAAATGTGCATTCTACGCAAAAACTCGACGTGTTTTGATTTTCAACCTGCTTTTTTTTCCCCTTCGAAATAGACACGAAAAGCCTGCACTGGTACGGGTGTGGGGGTGTCGGGTGGGAGTTTACACACAATACAACCAGCTCTTCTGAATTGGCTTAATCTCATTTGGCCCACTAATACTGCAGCGTGCCTTTAAATCGACTCAAAAGATGCAGAACTCTAAGCCTTTACAGTGCATACAACAATGGATTTTTTTGCAGGGTTTGACTGAAATAAGCATCTCCTCAATTTCAATTGTCACACTGACTCATGCCGGCGCCCCCTGGCCTTAGTTTACCTTGACTGAACTGCTGACTTATTGACAATGGGACACACGCGAGCTAATTTCATTGACAGTGACTGACTGTTTGGTAGAAGGTTTTGTCTAAAATGGCTTCATGTCTGTCACAAATGTTTTATCATCTCATGTACTGTAACAGCCACAGCAGCACTTATCAATTTGGTGAATCTTTGATGTCGACTGCACCATAAAAGATTCAGATAAAAGCCAGTCAGGGAGTGCAGATGTGATTGACACAGGGGGCTGGGCAGCTTGTGTGGTTTCTTATTGATGCATAAACTAGACTCAGGCAGCCTGTCCAAATACGCCTCCGACAATATCTAGGTTTTCTTCCCAAAAGGAGCAAGGAGGGTTGAGCCTGATAATAGGCCTGTCAACTAAGATCTGGCAAATTCCTGCAAACTCTTTTTGAGCAGAAAGATGAGATAAACATGGATACAAGATGTGACAGTCACCGCCACCAAGTACTATACTTATGATGTTGAAGGAAAAACCTTATCAAAGTGTCTTAACTGATGTTGTTTTTATTAGGCAAGAATTTTCAACACAGCTAATAAACTTCTGCTTTTTTTATTTCGAGACCAAACACTCACTCGCTTCAAAAGATTTACAAGCAGCAAAGCACCTGGCAGCCATACCGTATGCTTTCAGTCAGAGTTGATATCAGTGCTACGAAAGGTGAGCAGCCGGAAGATGACAATTCAGATTTGCAAGTAGTTATGATTGAGAGACTGCAAAAAAAAAAACAACAAAATAGATGCAAATTAGTGAGGAAATAAAAAGTTTCAGACACCAATTCATCCTCACGGCGCCAATCATAGTCAAATCATTTGGAAATATCTGTTCCTGTTGTCAGTGCAAAAACAAAATGACATCTGTGGATCCCTGTAGTGTTTTAATACACAGACTGTTTACCAGGGCAGTGTTCGTTTGAGTTGAGCACACAATAACCTCAAAGCCATTTCTGAACAATGACTGTTGTTTCCACATATTTCCAAGGTGCATTCGGCTTCTGAATCTGCGGATGCTCAGCCTGTTATGCACGCACCATTTCAGTAGCCGACAAGGTCTGTCACAATCATTACATAATCACCTCATCTCAAGCATACGAGCAAGTGGTTTGTAGAACCCTGGTAACCGTCTCCATTTACCTGCATAAAAGCAGCTGCTTTTAGACAGAAACGTCCTATTTCGTCGCTATTTCCACGTCATTTTCCAACATTTGAGTTTGACTGGGACTCTTCAGCGACGTCATCTTGTCGCGCCCATTTCACCGGAAGGCGCTGAACTTCTATTGGTGCCTGTCATTATCGGAAATTTACTCAGTGGCAATAAATGGCTTATCCTTCTTCATTAGATGTACTGTGTGTGTATAAATAATGTACTGTCGCTATACTAGTGGCAAAAAGTAACTAGGAAAACACAATTAAATCATTAATTGCAATGATTTGTCTGAATCAATGTTTATCAATAGCAATTTGGCCGACAGAGGATCCCAACACCAGTGTGTATTTTATATTTGTTGTTATTTATTCCCCCTTTTGTGCCAAGGAAATCTTTATTCACCATTACCAAAAGTCACAACTGAACTGCTTTAAAGCCTTTCATCTGTGAATGAGCACAGATTCGATCGCACAAATGTATGAAACTACCTTTAATATAACACAACTGATAAACATCGGCCGCTGCCATCGGTGAAATATCATCTTATTTGCCAGTGTCAGTCAACAAGGCTGATATTGGCAGACACCAATGTTCAGCCCTGCATCCCTGGAATTAATTGTCAACAAAAATTTCATGATCGTCACAGCTAAAAGGCACCACTACCTTGCAAATACTGCTCCTTTGTAGCTTTTGGTGTTAAATAATTATCATATCTCAAAATATTTAATTTTCCAGGAGCTGAGCAGTAAAAAAAAAAAAACATCTAGAGAATTTGTTTACCACCAACAATGCTGGACCCGTACGCTCTAAACGCTCCCTTTCTGTCGATCCAACACAATCCTAACGAGGAAGGAGGATGAAAGGAGCTGAGCAGTATTGTGTTGGGAAACATTTGAAAAACATTCATCCACTCTGAACGCGAGCAAACGGAGGAGATTGCTTCACGCTCTGTTTCTCATCCAAGTACATGAGCATGTGCAGCTCACCGCACATGTGTGTCTTTAATCAATGTTTGTAGTCAGATGTGTGCTGTGGACATCTGAGCCCTCCAGAGCGGCAGGAACGAGGCTCTTCACTGTCTTTCTACGGACTAACTCGTAATCACGTGAATATACATTCATGTTGCGTTTGTTTTAATGAACATATCAACACGTATCCGATGTACATTTTGTGTTTAATGGAACGATGACGCTCTAATGACCTAGCGTTTTTTTTCTCCTCAAAACAGTGAGTGCAAGCAAGTTCAAATCACAAGTCTCATAATCACAAAATGGTTTCCATGTCTTTACACCGGTTTCACAAAGTAACACTTTTCTTATCCAACTTTAAGCGTGAATCAATTGCACAATCCCTATAAGTAGGGGAAAAGATAACAAATGTCGCACTTAATCCCAAATTGCACACACAAACTCTCGCATGCAGACTAAGCCTATTAACAACCCCAATAAGCTAATGAAGGCTGGCTAAATCATGAGTTACTGAGCACCTTTATAGAAGGGGCTCTAATTGATCCAATAAGGCCATTAAGAGTTTGTGTGAGATGAGAAAACAAAAGCTAAGGCCATTTCACTGGCAGGCTGCAGCTACTTACCCGGGCTCCATCAATAACCCGTGTTAAGGAGACACAACGGAATTCAGACAAATGCATAGTCAGGGCCCGATATTAGAGCAGAGGCCTTAGCCAGCACCTGAATGTTTACAACAAAGCGCAGACGAGTGAAGTTTTCAGCAAAGCCTGGCTGAAAACAACAACAGGAGCAAAACTGAAAAGTGAAAAATTGGCACGGTGTTCGAGCCAAAAGTTAAGTCCAAAAAGTAGAAAGTAGGACAATTTTTTTTAAAAAGGGAATCATGAAACTAAAGCCTGACATGAGTAAACCCTCAGCAATTAAAGTATTAAATTGTTAACTATAAAAGCAGCGTTTTAGATTAATGACGGAAAAACACAAAGCACTGCCTTGAAGTGTCCGGATATGTTGGCAAAATTTCCCATGAGGAGCGTTGACTTGTCTAATCTCATCTCCTCTTTCATATGCATAGATTCTGTATGGAAAAAAAAAAGTCAGATGTGAAAAGCAAGCCAGTGAGATGAGTGATTCGTTTCATCTTCGAACCCCAAACCCAGACTCGTGTGCCAGTTTGTCTCTTCCCTAACCTCAGCATCTTATCTGCCTGCACGCATAAAACATACGCCTACAGACAGAAAGACAGAGTTATCGATATGCTAGTCAATTCATCTTCCGCTGCTAACTCCTTCCAAAGCGGGAAACCACCCATGTCAGGACCTTGCAGATGGAGGAAGAGGCCATAAAGTCAATACCGTATCCATCAGCTTAATACACTGCCACAGTCGTGATTGTTTATGGTTTGCAGAGGAGACGGGGTGTGAATGTGTGTTGGATCTGTACAGAAAAAGTGAAGAAGATTCGAGATGGCCGAGAAAAAAAAATAAAAAAAATAAAAAAGGGCTCCCCCAACACACACACCGGAGAGCACAAATACACTGTGGAAGAACAGCGATAACACGTCTGAGAGGTACTGTCTTACAACTTCACGGTTCAACACTTGGGCTCACAGATGGCAAAGGTTAAATAGGTAAAGACTCCAGTAGTAAGACTTTTGCTGATTATAAAGGCCGACTCACTTCCATTAACAAAAGCAGTTCATTCAGAGCCACCCAAAGATAATAACTCCACTGAAAGGGGTTTAATAATAAAAAAAAATTTAAAAAACTTTACGTGTGTGCCATTGAAGAGTAATCATCCCCATTTTAGCTGATAACCTCCAAATGGTCCTCTCTCCTCTCCATGCTATCTCTTTATTTCTCTCTCTCTCTCTCTGCTCCATATCCCAGTCAAATCTGACACCTCTAACCCTCTACCTCCGCACTGTCTCTGGCTGACAGGCCAGCTCTCAAGAGAGAAGACCCTGAGGAGGAAATGGTAGCCGTGTGACAGGATGAGTGGCAGAGTGGAAAGTTAAATCTATCCTCTGCCAGAAGGGTGCTTTAAAAGCAGGAAGTGCTTGCCACAGTTGCAGATGATCGTATTTCCATTCTGGTAGACACAGAGAAATAAGACCGAGATCAAGGGTTTCAAGATTTCGCATCGCATCCCTTATTTTAGAGCATCTATTCAGACGTTCATTAATACTACGGTACAAATGCAGATTCTTTTAGACAATGCAGACTTTAGTATCTCCCAGAGTGAAATGCCTTTGGAGCATTAAGATTTAATACCAGACTAGAGGGAACTTCTGCTAGTTCGCGAGCACTGACGTAATACGAGGCAGGGTTTGTATCAGCAATCTTTCACTTGTTGACTTGGTTTTTTTTACCTGCAGTGATGAACACATGTACTTTACGACTTTAAAAGACATTTTCTGCATTGTGCTCGCAATTTGCCAAAACTGGTAAATGTGGATAAAATAATCTAGTGAACGAATAATAAAACAACTATCATGACAATAACATTACAGTTAAGGTAAATAAGCCAATAAATAAACCACCCAGCCAAACAATCCAGTATACTACGAATCAAAGTAGGCAATTATGAAGGGTCTAATTTTAAACTACCATATTTCCTCAAATAAAATTAAAAGCCGGTCAACACAAATAAATAAACAGGGATACACTGACCTATTGGCCGAACACTGGTACGGGCCAGTATCGGCTTTGTTCACTGCTTATCACCAGATAAGATGACAACACTATTCTATTTTAAAAGGTTGAATATGTAAGATTTTGCGCTTGCTCGTGTGCTTACTTGAAGTTTGTGTTGGAGCCTGTTTTGTGCTGGCAGCTGCTCCAATGTTGACATTATGTACTCCATTACTGAGCTAACAAAGGGTGCAATAAAAACAAAATGTGAAAAACCAGTATTGGCTTCGGCTGACATTTTTATAAGACGATGTTATTTTAAACAGCCAGTCATATAATCCGCATGCCAGTTAAGCATATGTATATTTCTAACGCTTGATGATTGAGCAATTGATGATTCAGCAATATAACCTTAGGTTTTTGTCAACACTTCAGTCACTGTGGCTGTATGTGTTAATGTCTCAGCCAAAATGTTGTTTATAGTAATGTACAAGATTCACAATTTCACATGGGAACCTTGCAAGTTAATGCAAGTGCCGCACAATGAATACCCTGTTAAGAAACGCAATAAAACGCACTCCAATGTTCCCGTGCAGCCAAACGATGTTTCTAAGTAACTCATGTGCATTACTGGCATCAAATGATGCCACATGATGTGTCTTGCATTTAATTATCCCAGGCAACAATCCCAAAATATTGTTCACTGGATCATGCACGCACATAAACGATGCCGCAGCCATACACCGCATATGCTCCCACCATACACAAACAATCTGCCACCACACACACAAAATTACCCTCAACCCTGACCTCTGATATGCTATTAATGGCGCTGGATGAGAGCATTGATGCTCGCCCACTCCAGTTAATGGGCAAACAGCAACAGAGAGCAGCGACTTGGCACAACAGAGCAGAGCGTTGCCCCGGGCTCGGACTGAGGCCGGTCAGACGGGCAGCAGGACTCCCATCGTCATCTCTGACTCATCGCTAAGAGTCATATGACCAGCCTCAGCATGCTGGTCTCAAATACCGCGGCGAACAGATGACGAGCTGTTCTGAAACACACTCACACGCAGATTACTTCATGTCTCATTTTCTGTTTGCCAGAAGGGCTAGCATCGTCGAATGCCGAAATCACACGGCTTTTCATTAAGTCCTCGTTAATCAGATCAGCTGATTGCTTTCCAGCAAGTTTGCATTTCTCTGCAATTTGAGCTGCGTGTAGAGGAAAAATATTAATTTCATATAATTGTATCACATTAGATGTCTCACTGCTGAATAACACGGCCACAGTTGGCCTTGGTAAGTGCATGATAACAGTGAATTTGTTGCAGTAATTACAGATTTGTTACAGTGTTTTTCATTTTACTGTATTATTTGTCAAGACAATCTCAGAGAGTTGACAGTTTTCTCATGTTTGTCTGTGTGTTAAAGAAAGACAGGCTCTCTGTCTTTAGATCGACTTGCACACAGAGGAACCAGAGACAGAGATAAGTGCAATGGAGAGTCGCAGAGCCAAACACAAACAGAGACCAACAGAAAATACTGACGCAGAAGCAGAAGAGGGAAAATATGCGCTCATTCAAATGTATACAAAGCTATATTCCCACTCTGGCACACGCCCATCATCTTTCTCGCTTCACACGCCCTCTTTCTGTCTGTGCATCCTTGACGGAAAGATACATGTAGGGCTGTCATGTGACGAAAGAAAAAACCATTCATCGTTTCATATTTGGTTCTCTCCTTTATTTTCAGAAATTGCATTCTTTACAGGTCACTTTACGGATACAGGCAAACACAAACAAGACCAGAATGATTCTGAGCCCGAGAAAGACTCCAACCAGCCGAGACGAAATTAAAAGACTCAAAGAGGGGCGACTTCTGTCACACGGACCTGGTTTTGGTATGAAAAGTCTGACACGATTCTGAAAACCACACCTTGCAGCCAATTATGTTGCAGACCTGTCCCAACCACGCACTCAAACATCACTAACCTACACACTAACCTAATCATGTCAAACAGAGTCACATTTTAAGCCTATATTGATTTTGTTTGCAACTCTAATTGAAAAGCATTTTCAATTTACCTTTATTTTAATTTAGTTATATTCTTAATTGAAAATGTGCACAAAGGACCTAATTAAAAGGAGAAGACTAATCACATATGACCTTGGAGTATACCTGTACGTGTCGAGTATATAATTCAAAAAGTAATAAGAAATAGGCCTTTCATCGTGATCATTTTATATTAAACTAGTCACTGAATTTACAGAAAATATTCTATATGTATGTAGGTGAAATGGTCTATATTACATACATGCACTGACCTTCACTGTGGTGTGTTGCAGATCATTAAATCCATCCATCGAGAGCACTGGACAGGGGTCAGAGGTCACCTTAAAAGGTCCCCTTTCATTACAAATGTCCTTTGAAGGAGAAGATTAACCATTTCTTTGCAAACCACACTGACCAGTTTCCCTCCCGCCACATAACCAGATAACGGTCTGTACTGTAGAAAGTGTCAAAGTTCAAGTGTTCAGTATTCTCAGGCTAGAAAAAGCCCTGACCTGTTGGATGGCGCTCTAAGATATTTGTTTGCAAGGTTTTTGGATGGCGTTACATAAGTCAGGTGTGTTTGTTATTGTGTTTGCTCCCTGCATCAGAACCTTCCGGCAAATGAAACACATCTGATGTCGAACGGTTTTTGTTTTTTCTTTAGATAGATCCTGGAGATGCTTTGGTTTGTTTGCAAGAATGTACAGGAGCTTTAAAACGTCTTTGCTGACCTTATCTTTCCACTCAAATATCTGATCCAGACAAGTTCCCAGTCAAAACAAGGTTGTGTTGTGCAGCTGAAGGGGAATTAGTTTCAGTTGTACTTTGTCTGATTTGTTTATAAGCTCGGAAAAGTGGCATATTTAAGGAATTACTCAACTGGATCATGACAGGGAGTTTGTTTAGCCCTAAATGACCTTTGACCGGTGTGCTTGTTCTGGGCTAACAGGTGAGCCTGGCTGGGACGGACTAATGGCTGCTTTGCCAATGTTAAGTGATCTGTCTCTGCGGGGTGACAGGCAGCTCTGCGGATGCCTCAAGGACAAAGACAGCTCAAACTATGAGGCTGGCCTAACAAGCACCTGACAAAAATGATAATGATTCCCTGAGGAGGGGTTACACAGTGTGGCCACAGTTTCTCCCAGAGGAAGCAAATTTGTAGCTACACGGCAGTCATTTGAACCTCGGCGGAGGACACGGCCCATTTATTCCAATGAAAAAGCTGCAAATTAGTGTTAGCATTTGTTTATCTTTCAACCATAGTGGCCGGCCTCCACGCTGAAGTCCCACTGAAGTAAAATGAGAGTTTTGCCACCCATTATATAACCCAGTGAGCCATATGTTAGCGGTCAATCTATGCAAGTTTGAGGCACTGGGATGTGAAGTAAAGAGGGTGGATGGGTAATGTGTGTCAGCTGCAGGCATTCTTAATTGATGCCCAACACTTCAGTGTTATTGCAGACATATGGCCGATTTAAAACAATGATTAAAACAGTGCTGCTGCGGTCGCTGGAGTGCATCGCCTTCCTCTTCCGGACAGGCCTTCATCAAGCAGCTGCTGCTTTCTCCTATGTTTCTTTTCCAGTTTCAAAATTACTCTATTATTCTTTGTCTACACTGTTTTTCGCATCCGTCTTTCTGACCCTTTTCATAGCTGTTCTTGACTGATAGTCCTCCGATGACAAAGCATCGCACTATTCTGGTAATGCTGAGATAGAAACAGTTCTTCTGTGACAGATTAAAAGTGCTGCTGACCAGTCGTGTAGGGAGCATACAAATCAAATTACTATAAGCCCTTATCAAAAAGAGCAGACAGCAGGCAAGTTATACCAGCAGAGGATCATACCTTGGCAGTATAACAGAAGTAGGTCAAATGAAAGGCAAGAGTTTCAAGGGAATTGAATATCAATGCAAAAATGCAAATCTGCCGCCTTCGTAAGTATTTTTCTATTAAATATTCACAAAGGAAAGTGATATATTCTACCAATAAGCTAAACTAAATCCTGTGCAGGCTCATGTTTAATTATACAGCGCAGACAAAGATTTTGGCAAGGTTAAAGTTCAGACATATGAACAGAGCCCCGAATCACCTCAAGTGTACAACTCCTTTGTCAAGTAATGACATAATTAGATGCGGTAGATAATGTGCAATTAGAATCGATTATTCTCCATTTCAATGAGCACTAGTACATGAACTGACAATATAAATGAATAAAACAGGTGACTCAGGCTTCACAACCGAAGTGCGTTTAATCGGTTGTTGACATTCACGGTCCCGTACCTTTTGCTCCTGTCATACACATTTAGTTTCACAAGAGGGAGAGAAGAAAGAAAAGCCGCTTTTAAAGCAGTGACGCCAGGACAAAAAGCGAATCAGACGATAAGAGAAATGTCAAAGTCTGGGACTGTTCTGCCTTTGCTGAAAAATGGGGAAAAAAATCTGCACATCTTGAGCCACAGCTTGAACTTATAGTCATCTTTTAGGCTATCTTTTCTATCCCCCCCCCCCCTCTGTGTTGCTCAATTTTTTTGACTCGCACCATGCATCACTGGCGTGGAGGAAGGGGACAGAAGAAACTAGAAAATAACAAAACAAGCCCAGGCATACTTTTGCAAAACACAGAACAGGGTATGACCTCAAGAAAATGAAATTGCCAAACAGTATGCGGGCTGTTTCCAGCACCTCTCCAGACAAGAGTTAAAGGTTTAGTCAGGTCTCCCCGCAAACCATTCAACTTTCCAGTCGCACAGAGCCTGAAATTCATTTTTATGGGAAACCCCTTGAGCTTAAGTCAAAAAGGAAAAACAATAGCAGTGGGGGATCGGGGGGGGGGAGTTAACAGCTTCCAGCTCAGCGCTTGGCTGCGAAGTCTCCACCTACATCTGGGCCAAATTACGCAATGCGGCCTGCCGACCACATCTGTCTGTATGACTAATCACTGTGACAGGGCAGGACTCCAGCAAACCAGTAAAAGCTCAATATGTACACATGTGAGCACACAAAGACACGCTCATATGGATGCAAATGTGCACATCCTCGTCTGATCTCCAACAGTGCCTTGGACTTTGTACAACCACATGAAGGCAGAAAAAAACTTTCACGTCATGAGTGATCAAGCTCATCAAATACTTTTCTGCTCTGTGCTTGTGACGTTGCTGACACAGTCTGTTCAAATGCAGCTAACCATTACTTACAATGTTGTTAATCAGCCTGTTATTTCCTCTATTGACTGATCAGTTGCTCGGTCTATAACATTGTCAGAAAATGGTGAAAAAGTGTTTCCCAAAGCCCAAAATGACATCCATCAAGGTATTTTTTTTCGTCCACAACCCAAATATATTCAGCTTACTGTCATAGAGGAGGAAAGAAACCAGAAGATATACAAATTTAAGAAGCTGTAATGAAAGAATTTTTTGTCTTCTTCTTAAAAAACGACTCAAACCTACGAGTTGATTATGAGAAAAAAAGTTGGCGAAGTGTTGACAACTAATCAATTAAATGTCACACATCCTCCATTATCTTCAACATACTGCCTCAGACTCTGTACTGTGCAACCATGTCCCAGTAGAAAAAAAACTTATATCAAATTACACTCTTTCCTGCTCCGTGTATGTTGCTGACACAGCTTATTCAAATGTAGGGCTGCAACTAATATTTATTTTCATTGGTCTATAAAGTGTCCGAAAATTGTGAAAAATGTTGCTAGTGCTTCCCAAAGACCAGGATGACGGCCTTAGATGTCTTGTTTTGTCAACAACCCAAACATATGTGGTTTATAATCATAGAAACAAGAAAATATTCAAATTTAAGAGGCTGCCATATGAGAATTTTAACTTTACTTCAAACATATTTTAACTTTACTTTACTATCAGATGCGTCCACTATCTTTGCATCATAACCTGTTTGTGCAGTTCTCTCAAAAACCAGCAGTTAAGGCTAATGTGCTCTGTGAGGTCACAGCAATCTTAACCTTTGACCTTTTGCAACCAAAATCAGTTCATCCTTGAATCCAAGTGAGCCTTAGTGTCAACTTCGAGAAAAAAAATTCCCCAAGGTATTCATAGACATGGGGTCACAGTGAGCTTGACCTTTGACCTTTGGCCACCAAACTTGTTTCAGTTCATCCTTGCATCCAAGAGAATGTTTGTGCCAAATACCAAATGATTTGTGCTTTAAACTTACTGGGGCCGAGCGACTGACGGAGAGACTTCTTACAGTACCTGCAAACAATGAACCATTACATTTCCAAACTGAAATCCACTCATGGTTGTGGTAAGCCTGTTTTTTCCTGCCCAGGACTGCCTCGTTCTGCCTCATCATGTTAAGCTTAGTTTTTCCAACTGAAGCTGCTCAACCAGACCACTGGGTACAAACCAACAACAGAAGTGAGCCAAGCCTAGAACAGAATCCTCAACGGTGCTCTTATCTCACCCTAGCCTGGGGCTCCCCTTGGAAACAGGACTGCAGG
>JAPQRN010000009.1:4799695-4809859 GCA_037367275.1 Coranthus polyacanthus | reverse complement strand
GAGGAGAAGGAGGAGGCGGAGGAGGCTGGTGGGGAGGGAGGAAGCCAACGAGAGGTTCTGACACAGACACCACTTGATGAAGACCAACTGAGCCAGTGAAGAAGAAAAAGTATCACAGTCAAGTCACTGCAGCTGGAAAGCTATGTTGTGTGTGCAAGGCAGGAAGCGCGGTCCGTCCGTTGTAGACAACTTGTCAACAAAGGTCATGCTTGAAACTTTTAAGTTGCAAAGTAGCCCGACAATACGAAACACAAAGCACGCAGGGACTGACTATTATTTGGTGAATAGCTGAGCGTCACCGCCCAACACAGGAGAATGACACTGCTTACAACATAACAAAACAGGAATTCCCAGTGATGAAAAATCAAATCCAAGATCACACTGATGAAAAAGAACAGCTTGAATGTGAAACCAGTCTATGCCAACAACACAGCCCGTGCCCAGTTCATAGGAGTGATATCAGACTTGGTCTGGTCTGGTCTGATCTGATCTGGTCTGATCTGATCTGATCTGATCTGGTCTGGTCTGGTCTGGTCTGGTCTGGTCTGGTCTGGTCTGGTCTGGTCTGGTCTGGTCTGGTCTGATCTGGTCTGATCTGATCTGGTCTGCAAATTAAGACAACTATTCCTCAGCATTAACAAAAGTGCCACCAGTGCAAAAGTTTGTCTCAAAAATGTCTTATGTTACGCTTAATCCAGTCCTGTTCACACTCAGCTGTTCCCCGCTCCTGTGCAGTTCACTTTTATTATGCATCTTGTCTTGTGTCACCTACGTACGTGGGAAACGCTACAGAAAAACTTGACCTTTTACCATTAATTCCATGGGGGGGGGGGGTCATGTTACATTAGAGAGTGACAACCAAATGAGAAAAAAAGGACAGCCTTTGATAGAGTCTCAAGGCGTAAGTTCTCCATCGCTACATTGGATCTGGCAATTTCTGATTGGAAGACTAAAGCGTGCAAAGCCCATGGCAACAACGACTCGTCAACGCAGGCCTTTGTTTGGATGGAGCTTTATCTAGTAATGTACTGCCTGGATTTTACAGCATCCAATGGTGTGGGAGTAGAAGAGTTTATTAATCTACAGCCAGCTATCCTCTCTGAGTCGTTGTGCTGCATCCTACGCGTTGGAACAGAATTAGAGATAGAGGTTACATTTATGAATTTGGGTTTGCGGATGTTACTGTAAGGCAGTGGCAGACAGAAAAGTGCAATTTTGGTACGAGAGACAAAACCTAGCTCACAGTGCTGCTGGACTGTGAGTGGTGTCACAAACATGTTGCCAAGAGCAACAGGCACAGAATTATTCTGCTGAGGAAGAAGCAGTCAAAAAAAATATGCTGGTATATGCCAGTTCATTCCAAAAAATGAACAAGTGGAAAAAATGCAGCCACTGTGTAAATAAAGTGAATCCGAGGACCCACAACAGTGAGTCCACTTTAATTCCCTCCAGACTGCAGAAGTGAAGATGAATTTAACAAAATACACAGAAGACAGGCTCCTGTATGCACAACCCCTACCCTTTAACTTGACAGGTCCATCTGACACGAATGCCTCTGAACAATTCATCATAATTGCATTCACAATTTTGGCTCCCACCGATCATTAAACTTGATGACTTTGTGTGTAATACTGACACCACGCATTTAGTGTCAGTCTATTTTGAGCACCTGCTGTGTACCTGAATTGATGCTAGTGATAAAATTAATGAATTAGAGATGATACCGCTTCCCTTTTATTTATTTATTTATTTTTTGTTCAGAAGAAATTAAGAACCGACAAAACCAAAGCTCTTAAAATCGCACCTTATCAGATCAAACCAGAATCTGTGATGTTACAGCAACAGACAGCTCAATAATTCACTTTGCATTTTTGCATCTTCATACCCGAGCGTGCCACAACACGCAGCCGAGCAAGACTGCTGTCCTGCAATTTATCCCGCTGGGTTTATACGCTTTTTGACAGTAGCTGTAAAATCAGTGTGCGTCTCTGTCATCTCTGACGACGCTAATAGACATCACAATGCCAAACGGGAATGATAACAACACAGATTATAATGGTAGCGAATGAGTCAGCATGGCCCCTAACCTGCAGTGCTTAGACTGAATCCTAACAAGGGCACCGTTTGCCAGGGGCTCCATCTGTTTCACCAGGCAAGATGACACGAGTAAGACGGACATGAAAGACGACAATCTCTTTCTCATGACAGGCAAAGTACAGTGGCACAGTCAGATGTAGCTGGACAACAACAAACTAACAGATTAAAGAGCAGAAGAAACCGGGCATGATCGAAAAAGACAGACACAGAGAATACGGAAACAAGAGGCCGCGAGAGCGATGTGAAACTCGTTTAAGTAGTGCGCAAGGAGAAATGCAAAAGAAGCGGAAAGCTGAAGAAGAGCTCTACAACCAGAAAGCGGAGATCCCCTTCGTTCGCTCTCGTTATTCATTATTAATGTGAGCGCTGAACAAATGAGTTCAGTGCGCAGGGAGGGGTAGATTAACCACCCAGTGTGTGTCCCCCTAGATAACCTCCAAAAATGGACCGGTCCCACACAGCCACAAGTGGCGTGGACGTAGGTTATAATTTAAACTCTAGGGGAACCTTTGGGCATGTTTCACACTCATTCCAGAAACAAGCATTATCAAGCCAGTCATTTCAGACATTAGAAAGCTGCTAAGAGGGTGAAAATATGAAACCTTTAAAGAGGAAAGTGCAACCACAGCAATGTCGATGCTATAGCGTGTGATAAATATTTGAATGCATTTGTATAATACTGAGCATTTTCTCACTGGATATTATTAAAACAATAAATTCTAACCTTTCTATAGCAATCAAAAGTGTAACTCACTGTTAAGTCATTTGTATGTAACTCCATTTATTAAAGGTTTGAGATTCATTGTCCTATGGGTGGGGTTCACATAGGCCTTGTTCAGACTCCCCAGCTCAGATCCGGTTTCAGCATATCCACATTGTATCCAGAGAGCCAGTTCTCACTCCTGAGACGTCACAGGGTAATGAATCCTTGGCGTCTGTTTTCAATGCCCGGGGTGCCCCTATAACAGGGCTGGGCGATCTGGCAAAAAGATCACATGAAGGTCTTTTGAGGTAGAATCACGATCCGCGATCTGAATCACAATTTTAATAAAAAGCAGGTGAACTACAACCAATCTAGCAGTTTTGCTCTGGTTTTCTCTTGTTTCTGGACAGTTAGTCTGTGTGTGATGGCTTTTTGTTGTTTGTTATCTGACTAGAAACTCTGCATTTTTGCATCATTTTCGACTCTTATTGCAATATTGACAATATAGACATTTTCCTGTACATACAGCTGCAGTGTTTCCATTAGTTACCTACACTCTGGTGGACTAATTTGTTTGTTAAAATGTTTTTACACTCCAACATACTGTAACCCTAAAGCATCCGTGTAAATCAGACTCAGAACTGGACGGTAATTGTTCATCATTATTTCTTCAGCAGCAGAAAAAGAACACATTACACAAACTCTGCAAGTTAATGTGGACTAAAACTCTCTAGCCTAGAGACCTGTGCTAGCGACACGTTGACAGGGTACCAGACAGAAGCCAATTTAAGTCCTTAGACGTCAGAAATCAGACGCCAGGTGACGTCATTAAGTAGCAAAAAAATTAGAGATAATATTGCATAGGTTTTTGTTCAGTAGAAATCCAGAACCAACAAAATCTAAACTCTCAAAATCATGCTTTATCAGATCAAACCTGAGTCTCAGACGTAAACCATGCAGATCGGTCGGTGACGTCTGGGCTCATAAATCCGATCTGATCAAGTGCAAATAACAGTGCAGACAGTCTGTCTCGAAGGACGCGATTTGTCTCGAAAGATGCGATTTGAGAAACAAACGTGATTTGTCTGCAGTCAGTCTGACAGAAAACAAATGGACAGCATTAAGGATAAATCACAGAGTTGTGCAGGGAAAGATAAAATCATACCAATATAAATATACAAGTGTCCACAAGTGCAAGGAATGCAGGGGAAAACTGTAGAATGAAGTGCAATGTCAACACGCAGTTTGAACCCAATTCTAAGATCCCGAGTCAGGTCCAGTTGTTGCGGATTTAACACTTAATATTAACCATAAATTCTCTGGAGTTGATTTTTTTTTCAGAGGTCAGGCTCGAGGGGTGTATGATGAAACAGCTAGTGCACAATACCAAATGATGAAGAAACATGTTTGCGTTATTTGTGAATGGTTCTGCTTTTTTGTCACTGTGCCATCTCCTCCACTGTCAGCTTAGCCTGCCTGTGGCAGCCTGTGCCTAACAAGAGCCCTTTGTTTGTTTTGAGTTGGGCTTTTCTGCTCTGTTAGCTCCTTTAGCTCTGTTAGCATTGTAAGTTCACTCATGTGTCGACTTCACTGCTAAAATAAGTCAGTTTCCCCCTGGCCAACAGACCCTGCGTGTGTGATAGCACTGCTGTTTCAGGCGATGTGTTGGAAGTAAGCGGGCTAAAAACCACACACATCCAAATCTTGGCCAGCTGCTGGAAGGAATACAAAACACAACTGCACAAAGGAAGCTGCTCTCATGGTGTATAAATTCATTATCACTCATGAATGTAACGTTTGGAGCTCAGTGCTTTTCATCCCGATGCTCTCAATTGTCATTATGATGATGAAATGCATGGAGGTCAACATGTCATGTTAAAGCCTACATTTTTGAACACGTAATGCACTGTACTGTTTTTAGTTAACAGCAGGCAGTATAAGCAGCTGCCCTGTGACTAATCGACAACAAACCTTTCTTTTGTTACTATCTGTATCTGCATTGGAAATGAACCAACTATGGTCTTTGTATATTGTATATCTTCATGTATAACAATACACTTTGTTTTTGTATCTTGACGAACCAATTTTACAGGGGTTACAAGATAAAGAGTCTACTCAGCATCAATACTGTACATGAAAAGGCAGGGTATTAAAAGCATTTGCTATATGTGAACAATGATGCCAATATGTTCAGCCCTGGAAACAAATATTAGACCACCTGTGATTCTTCTGTAGAAATTCAACACAACAACCTTTGATAATTTTGTTTGAAATTCATCAAAGTGGTTACATCATTACAGCAATGTACAGTAGGCATGATAAAAATCTGATGATAACAAAATACAATCACAATGCTGAAATAGCAATTTCCAAATTTTACAGTAGAGCATTTTTGAGACACCTCTATTATGTGCTTCCATTATACATAAAAGGTTAAGGCAATCCAAAGTATTTTATAACTCAACCAAAGAAAACTGTGCGATGAGGAGACGACAGGCATTTCTGTGCTTCACAAAGAGGAAGACATTTAGAAAGTCACTGCTAAGAGACTTGAAATCAGCAAAACAGATCCAGAAGAAAATACAGCCCAGATCCACAAAGGAAGAGGCAGAAAATGCATTATTTCCAAAGCTGTATGTGTCATACAAAGGGCACATGACATGAATTTGCATGAAAGGTCAAATCTGTCAAATTTAGGGCTGATATAGGAAGATCTACTTGCAGAAAAACCCATTTATAGCACGAGGCATCCAGCGTTAAGGCGTATTGGCATCTCCTACTATGTTCGAGTTAATGTCCTCTTAACTAAAGAGATCAGAACGGACAAAACAAACACGGGCTCTAACGGGGGCATTTCACGTTTTGGGTGTTTTGGGAGGGCGGGGTGGGCACTGCTAGACGTCACTAAATATTGCACATTGAACCTTTAAAAAGGTCACAATCAGATATTTTGAGATTTTAATTCATGAATCAGAGATGCAGTTCAGAAACGGCCAATCACATTAAACTGAACAAAAGTCATCAAATCTCTAATTAAAATACCATCTGCAGGTTCCACTTTTCTGTAGCACCTCTTGAATCGCCTCAGAAGAATGCCTAGCATATCCATTTGTAACCTTGTATCCTTTAACGTTTTATATTGTCATTCCTTTGTCCTTTGCTCCGACAGCAAATATCTCTCTATCTGATCCAATTACAGCTGCAGAGAAGATGGCGTGACTGCGACAACCTCGGGGTTAAGCAGAAAACCATTTGCAAAAATTACAGCTTATCAGGGTTTTAAGATCGCCGTGTATTACTGTGTCGTTCAGATTGATGTACAGAAAAGACAGTGGTGCAGGGAGTGGTTCGGGTCGTATAATTACAATTATACACTTCTTACTCTTGTCAAGCAACAACAGTGAGAAGAGACGCAATCAAAGCAGCTGCCTCAAGGTAGACTGACAGAGTTTCAGAAGTGGAAATATCCACAAAGAATAAATAAAACCTTAGAACTACGCTTGTTTTTAGTTTTCTCCTTTTACTTCTGAAGAGCCATAGATCAGAAAAAAGGCAGCAATACCAAACAATCAGACCAAACAGCAGACTTTTTTTTTTTTCTTGTATTTTAAGCATTTTCATCCTGGAGAAAATGTCCATTAATGACTCTTTGTATCTTGAAAAGGTTGATAGCTTGTTTGCCTCTTCCTCCACAGACGTAAATGTCAACTAAGGTCTTCCATTTGTGTCCTAAATGAGTCTATGGGCAATAACAACTTCTCCTCGAATGTACCTAAAAGTACACAAAGAGTTCCCAGCTATGGACGAAGAAGAAAGTAGATGGTGCAGATGCTGAATGATGCTATCAGGTTTCTTTCGCTCTAGTCAGCATTTATTCAAAAGACGCAGTCAGCCTCAAAAGTCCCCAAGCAAACTGTGTTTAAAACATTATGTATGTACACACAAGCACGCACACAAACACGCCGCACACGCTGCTTTTCTGTCATCTGTTCCAGCCTCCCGCTGCTTCGATTCTGCTAGGCTCGCGGTCTTCAGCTAATGGTCACTGCAGAATTAATTGCAACCATCCATCTCATTTTACTTGGAAAATACAATGGCAGCGCTACTGCTACTGTCACCCTAAAGCCTCCCACACACACACTTCACTGTGCTTGTCCCTTAGAGATACGCCTGGTTTTCATTTACTTCATAACTTTTTCCATGAGTCTAAGTCATCTTGTCAGAGCAAGAATGGATTTTGTGGGAGAGAAAAAAGGAGTGCCTAAAGATGCTTTACATCTCACATTTCACACTGCACTGCTGAGTGTTTTAACGACTACCGGCTGTTTCTTACATACTTTTGGAATGTAATCAAATTTAACATCTGTTTAGTAACCTTTGGAGTCATGCAGAGCCAAAGATATCAACACATTCGGGGATAATAGCAAATAAATTAAGTGGTATTACGACTAACTGAACAGCAGCAAGAGCTGGGAAAATAAATCCGACCTGTAATTTTCCACGATGCACCTCTACTGGTTTACAGTTTCAGGTGTGTCACATCTGACCACACCTAGCAACTGAAAACCATGAGTACATGTAATCATTTCAACTGAAAAACAACCTGGAGCTGGTTTTAAATGACTCTGAATGACCTCTTTAAGACATCTTAGGAAAGGAAACACAATGTTTGCTAGTCTCCATTCAAAGGCTTTTCAGATGGGATTAAGCCGCGTCGTGTTGTGTCATTTTTGCAGCGCTAAATTGCCCTCAGGTCGACTTAAGAGAAGTGTCTTCAAAAGGAAAGTCAGGTTGGGTTTAATTCATTTCAGCTCCATCCAGCAAGTACATTTCATTAAAACCTCACAGCATGTACTTTGTTACAATCAAGGTTCTTCCATCAAATCTGTAATTACCATTACCATGGCGGAAATTGCCGCTTCTTCGCTATCATGTGAATTGCCGTTTTCAATTTATATTTTGAATTGGATAAATTGAAAGTGACTTGATCTCAGCCCCTGACGCAGTAATTCTTCCGGGGGCGAGCCACAATCTTTGACCTGGGTCATATGACGATGTCGCCGTAACTGCCATTTTCATCGCTCTAATTTTTTGTCCATAAGACCAGAGAAGACATCATTACGGGTGCACTGATGACCAGAGACACATCTTCTGACGGAGCTTTAGTTAGCAGCAGGTTTCCACTCTAATGGTGGGCCAAATTAACTCAGAGATGTATCATGCTTTCACTATGGCTGGCACATAAAAAGTCTAATTAGATCATTTGCATGACTCACAAGTGGCCTGGTTTGAGCACAGAGGATACAGGTATTGACTGACTTGACTGATAAATGGTAATGACTGCTCTCAGTGATTGATTTCCTTTACTACTGTCTCAAGCGTCTTGTATTTAGAGAATTTTTCTTCGGCAAAGTCAATATCATACTTTGATTTCATGTGTTAATTTAATTGCAATTTCTCTTTATCGGGAAAAACCAGTGAAGAAATAATTTTAATCAGATTTATTCATTTCAGTCTTACATCATGTTAGTTGAAATCAAAAACGGAAGCGAGTCTTCAAATCACCCGCAAGATTATCACATGCATGTCTGACACTGGTTTCACTGTCGCGCCCCGCATCCACAAACTCTAACGGCTGGTTAACTGAAACAGCACATGCAGATGCTCTGTGGTCGACGGCGTTCTCCAAAAAACATTAACCACAGACACTTTTGAAACTGGACATCGAGTTCCACCCTTTTCCTGTTCCTGCTCAGCTCTGAAGGAGGCAACAAAGTGAATACTAAAGCAAAAAGAATTAAAAAAAACAAAAAACAAACCGAAGTCTGCTCTGATAAATGGGTTCGGAAATAAAACCAAAGCACATAACAGATTAAGTTAGGAAATTATTAGTTTGCATAAAAGCTGTTGTGAGAAGATTTTGGAAGATTATATCACTAAACAGAAAAAGCATAATAATTCATTTTCAAGTGAGTGGTTTTTAAGCAAATGTTTTTTTTTTTTGTCAATACCATAAGAGCAGCTCTCAAATGTTCTCACCGTGACAGATGCTTTCCTGAACGGTTGAAAAAGAGTTTATTTTTCTCTGCAGGTAAATATCCAAGAGATTTGAAAGGATAGTACGCAATAGATTAAGGCATTGCGTGCAACCCGTCTACAACATATCCCGCTGTTTCTTTCTGTGTAATATTAGAACTCAAGAAATGCGCTCAAGAGCCATCGAAGTAATGATCAGCACGCTGGTTGTTCTCACACACACACAAACACTCATTAGCAGACCATCGAATCATTTTATTTGTTATTTTTCTGGCTTTTTATCGAGTGTGGATGGACAAAAATTGCAATTATCTAGCTAGCCCATCATCCAACGTTGATGGAAACAAGAGGAATCTATATGGCTCCCTAATGAGCACTGAGCACCGCTGCTGCCATTTGATTAGGGACTTAATTGTGATAATAATGAACAAATACACCCAGCTCTGGCTAAAACGGTCTTGTAAGCATTCAGCTAATTAATGGCTATTTGCCCAGTGATGCTGATGAAGGGGAAAATCACCAGGGAGACACATTTTCTTCTAAACCCACAGAAAGCTAGAAAGCACGGCGCTGACCGAAAAAAATGAACGGTCTGGTAAGCTTTCCATATGAAGCTTTTGTCCTCCCTCTCGGGGAGAAAAACATGATCCTGGCCAACAAAGGCTGCTACATAAAAGATGATGTTGTCTTCCAGGGATCCGCCTCGATTGTAGGTCAAAGGCTTGACAGCTTTAGTCAGCCATCTTGAAAGTAGGCTGAAAGCGTGTCACAATACGATAACAACAATGCTGACGGGCCAATCTGCAACGACAGCGGCCAGGCAGCTCAGCGGCCGGCCCGCTTTCTCTGGTGAGGCAGGAGGGGAAAGGTGGCGGTACACAAGCCTGGGGGCGGAAACTATTGTCGAGAGGAGAAAGACTGAGAGAGTAGGGAAAACAAACAAGAATACAGTAACAGCGCTTTCTAAAAGGAGGAACGGAAAGGACTGAACAAAAAGGAGGAAAAAAAAAAAAGGAGCGAGAGAAGAGGAGGAAGACATATGGGTACAAGCCAGGTCCCCCAGTCCACTCTAATGTGTCGCCGTTACTCCATGAACACAGCCACGCATGTTGTTTCTGACCAATTAGGCAGGCATAAAGGCAGGGGGCTGCAACTCAGCTGGGGGCTCAGATAGTCTGCTGGTTACATCTAGGCCACTCTGTCTCTCTCTCCCTCCCTCTCTGCATCATTCTGGTTTTGCTGAATCTGCCCGAGCAGCGAGGCCAAAAAAAAAAAAAAAAGGAATAAGAGGTGGGGGCAGAAGAGCGGTGGCGGTGGCGGTGGCGGTG
>JAPQRN010000009.1:4787862-4799595 GCA_037367275.1 Coranthus polyacanthus | reverse complement strand
GAGCAGCGAGGCCAAAAAAAAAAAAAAAAGGAATAAGAGGTGGGGGCAGAAGAGCGGTGGCGGTGGCGGTGGCGGTGTTGAGGGCAATTTCGGTTGCCACCTAGCAAAGGAAGTGGAGCAGCGCCTGAAGCAAAGCATCCTCGGACACCTTCATCTTCTTCACTTTCTTCATCTGTAGCAAACGCACGCCCACGCATACACACAGACACGTTCAATCACAGACGTGCACATTCAGGCTAAAGCTTGCGAAAACTTGCGACAACAGCGTTCGAACTATATGCTGTGCGGGAAGACGCTGGAAGTTCACACACATTCACGAAAGCACAGTCACTCGCAATGGCTGCTTCTCACCCTCTCTCTCTTTTGTTATTACAGAGTCAGTGCGAGAGCAATGAAAGAGTACAGATATCCGTATGAAAGCCTGCTCATTAGCCCTGACAGTGATGAGCAGCCCAAAGGAAAAAAGCGGATATAGTTTAAGTAAAGGTATGAAGGGAATATGTAGGATTTGAGGAGGAAATGCAACGATTAATCAGTTTGTCAATCAAAAAACAATCAGCTGGGATGCATTTTTCAAGCAAAAATACCAATATTTTGCAGGTTGGAGCATCTCAAAAGTGAGAATTTGAGGCTTTTCTTTGTCACAAGGTGGGTTTCCATCCAAATGTATTGCACATTTTGCGCATTTCCATCCACTTCTGTCAGCAAATATTAAGAGATGCTTCTTCTTCATCATCACTGTTTAAATGTTTGCTTGATAGATGTAGTATTTCCTACAATAACATACTATAATTAGTCACAACTGATAATATACTGGGCTGTTAATTGAGGAGCTGGAAGAGGTATTCTGACAGAAATCGGAAACTGGCTGACAGCTTTTGCCCCTTCAACCCGAAACCGCTGGTCTGGATCATATAACACTGTTTCAGACTCTTGCAGGATTTTTCAAAGCCTTTGTTTCTGCAGCCGTTCATGGCTGTTTCTCATCTAATATGGAATGTATATTTATTTCTTGCATTAACTCAGTCAACATAGCAATCTCTTCTACACACACACACACACAATTATTTGATAACTCTGTTTTCATTGCACTAATTAGCATTTACCTTTAATCGATACACCAATTTTTCCACCTCTCCCAAGACTGAATTATTAATGTGCAAAACACAAATAACAGTTGCATTGAAATGCACCTATGTATGAGAGTATGTTTGGGTTTTGGATTGCTTGAAAAAGTGATAAAAACCATTTAAATGCATTACCTTGGGCTGTGGGGAGTTCTAACAGGCATTTAGCTATTCATTGGCTTTTAATAGTCTTAGTAGAAGATAATTGTTAGCTGCTGCCCTAATTTTAGGCAGTTCAAGCGTTCCGTTGCCCAAAAAAGGGGGAACACCATGCAACTTGAGAGCGTCCACTCAGGAATGGATATATGTTTTTCCAGCAGTGGCAGGCCTTCAGAAGCCAGAGAGGTAGACACACAATGACCCCATTATGTCAGCGGTGCCGTTAGCTCAAGATAAATTGGCTTCCATGGAACTTATTGCAACATCACAGCAATGAAAGGGGGTGCTGATAGTGTAAAAGATTTTGGAGAGAGTCTGGGTGATGAAATCGGAGAAAAGTGGAAATTTACTTTCAAGAACAAAAAAAAAAAAAAAAAACATACAACTACAACTGCCCACTCACAGCTCTCTGCGCTCCTCAGTTCGAGGAGGAGGTCAAAATGTGGGTAAATTCTGGTCCGGGACACGACCCTCCGCTTTTACTGGCAAGTGACGCAACACCTGCAGGCTACAGTAAACAGAGACCGGGGGCCTCAGACCAGTACAGCAAACAAATAGACTGGTGAGGTCTGATGAAAAGACAAATATGGAAGTGCACGCACAAACAAAAAGAGGGACTTTCAGAGAAAATCTGGATTTTTATTGTGTAATCAGGGCAAACATCTGCAAACTGTTGACTGAGCCACGTCATCAGAAAAAGAAAAGCTGCTAGGGATAATTCAGTATGCTCACATGCACATACACAATACGGCACACATGCATAAACCCCAACATTGTAAAATTCTGGGAGAACAGTAGGATCTTACTGGCTTCTCAAGAGAGAAGAGCACTTAAGTCATTTTATTCATTCAAGATGTGATATCATCTTCCACTTCCACCCATGGCCAGCACCAACACACACAGAGACAGACAGAACCACACAAGCAGCGTGTACACAGAAGCACAGTACAAAAAAATAAACAAATCACAACAACAACAACAACAACAACAAAGCAACCTCTGTGCTTCTTGTAATTCTGTGTACAAGGGTTGTGTCTGAATGAGCTTGCACAAGAAGTATGTACATACACACAGACACACACCTCTTGAAAAGCATGCCTTAACAGGGAGACTTACCCTGAAGCTAGTGCCCCTTCCACAAAGGGAATACAGGGGGGGGAAAAACTACCGTGAAGGCAAAAAGGATGTAAGCTAACATCTCTCCCCCTCTACTCACATCCTTCCTTTTCCTCTCTCCATTTCACCCGATTGCTTACTTCCTTTAGCGGTTGCTTCAGGAAACAAACCTGGAATTGTATGACTTAATCAACCTTCATCACAGAAAAAAATACTAATCCGCTGGGTTACTCTATCTTACTATTCTTCTTCACTTGACGCTTTGGCCTTTAGGGTCTTCTTTTTTTTTTTTTAAACGACTTGAGTCCTTAAAAAAGGAACGTAGCGGATGTTTTCAATTGTGTCTGTGCATGCAAGTGGTTATTTAGCGAATGGAGTGCGGGTTATGACTACAAAGGAGCCAATCAATGTCTTATACACTAGGCAACGGCGTGGAAGCTTTTCCCTGGCCAAAACCACTTTAGCATTTAGTCATTTAAGCGTCCCAGCATTTCGCAGCTTTCAACAGAAAACCTGCAGTTCAATGTCTTGGGTTAGGTTGCAAAACGAAATAACCTGATCAATTGGATGTGTTCAGGGCTTCACAGCAGGCGTCAGTCATGCTCTCGAGGACTCCTAACACCACGCACTTAAAAGCGCACTATGGGAGATTCACTCGTGCTTATGCGCTTACATGAAATGTATGTTGGGAGTCTGCTTTGTGCTGAGAGCCGATCGTTTGCCGACATTAGCTAACTCCAGTACTAAGCTAATGACTGTGTGGGTTGCCTACATTCACGATGACAGTCGCTTCGGTTTTTGTGTGAAAAATCCTCACGAGTTCTTTCATTAGCCCAGTCAGCTAATGGCAATACACAAACTTCACATAACAAATCTTACATAGGGAACCTTTAAATAAACAATGTAATAGCTTTTTTTGTTATCAGCAGTGACTAATTATCAGTGTATGATGCTCAATAGTCAATTCCAGTGTTAGAGTTGACTGGCGTATCCCGTGTTAAGGTGTTTAATGTATTTTAATGTTTGGGAGTTTATCAAGTTAGAGAATTTTAGCTACTTTAATAGAGAAATTTGGCCGTCGCCATGTTGGCTTTTTGGGAGCCAGAAGTGACCACAGTTGAAGAAAAGGGGCGGAGTTGCAGGAGCGCGAGAAACGTCATCAAATATTCCGCGTAACAAGGTCATTTGACGGTATTGTTAGTGTAACAAAAAAGCAGGTTTTATAAGCTCGGAAAGTCGGCCTCGGCGGGCGGACAGCTGCAAATCAAAGCCCGACGCGGCAGACATCAAAGTCTTCAATTGACCCTAAAATCTTATTAATGAAGCAATAATAAAAGATGGACCAGCAGAACGCTTATTAGAGGGTCCAAAAAAAACCAAATGAGACCAGGATGACTACTGGAAAAAATGTATTGACTATACATGTACTATACATCACTATACTGTATTTTTAAAGAGACGTTTAATGTAAGTCTATGGGAGCTTTTTGGAGCTCTTTTTGGAGTGGCACCTAGTGGCTGTAATAGGTATTACACTGTAAGATACTTTGCATTGGCTTCATTTTGGAGCTGAGGTCTTTGTCCCTTGAGTTAAAAGCCTTTCTGTGCAGATTTCGAGTGTTTGCTGCTTTTCTGTGTGTGTATTGTTTTCATTACATTTAAGTTACTAATGAGCTGTGGAAAACTGAAGACAACAATCTTTTGGTCTGGGGTTAATAACACGTTTGGCCAGATGCAACATTCTGAGATCAATGTCAATATACAGTTAGGCAGTGTACTTTATATTGAACTTCCGCCGCATTTTTAATTCTCAGAGGGTTTCAAAAATAATCAACAGACATGAAAACAGCTGCAGCAGTTATCAGTTTTCACCACCACAGGAAACTGGTAACTGTAATGTGGTTTCCAGAGCACAACATCCACCCATTATGTGATATATTTAACTGTATTCACTTCACTTACATTACTCTAATGCTGCACTTTTTCCAGTCACAGTGAAATGTCTTTATCTACAGTTAGCGATGATTGTGTGTTCTTCAAAAGGATTCCCACTCGACCGATGTGAAGTGGAAAAGAGAAAAAGAAACAAACTTATGAGGATATTAACCAACAACTGCAGTGTTGTAGGTTGTTTTTATACAAGTACTAAAAACCAGATGGCACACCTATTCCTGCCTTCCCACTATTATTTTTGGCCGCTTATAATGTCAACAACCTGAGTTGCTTTACTATTGCAATTACAGTAAGTAGCAATGGGTACACATACTCTCAGGCACCGAACGCCTGGATGTACGTGTAAATTTAGCACAAACAGGAACTAGATCAAAAGGTCAATTTCTTCAGTAAAGGCCAGCATCAATGCCCAGCAGCATTGACAGGTTGATAATATCTGCCTCAGCTGCCATTGACTTGCACAATATATATTAATATCCAGCGAGCCCGGCAGCTCACTCGCCCACATAAACAGACCAAAGACAACGATAGGCTCACATTCCAAACACCAGCCGCTGACATTTGCACAGCATCCGCAGAGGAAAGAAAAAGCACAAATATTCCGGCTCTGTGGGAGCGCTCGAAGAAGTGTAAGCCTTTTCTTATGACTTTGTTCATCTTCCGTTTCTTTCTTCTCAGCTCAGCGGGCAGCCATTTTCCTGGCTCTGGCTGAAGGTTGTTTGGCACACCTGGTTCTTAGCAGGAGACAGCGGGGGAATGAGGGGTGGAGGGAGGTCACGGCGCTCAGAGCCGGCCAGGAGGCGCCGGCTTAACGGCAGCATTTTATTCAGACAGACACCCAGCTCACTGGTCATTACTGCTATAAGGGGATTTCAGGTCTAGCTACAAGCTCACCTATTCCTGCGGCTTTGTGTTAGGTCTGTGGAATGTGCGCCCGTATATTTCTATTCTGTTCTATTTATCTATATTAAGGCCAAATTATTTGACATTTCAAACAGTTTACCGTCCTTGCAGCGATAATACATTATATATATACATTATAGGGTAATATAAACTCCTGTGTGCATTTCAGGAGCCAATAAAAAACATTTTAAAGCCTGTCACTTTACTGTATTTGTATTTAACAAATAGGGAGGAAAAATGTGCTTAAGTGTATCTCTGCTACGTACTGTACACCTAAAAACTAAGTAATCACAGAGTCTTGCCTTACAGTTATTCTATGTGTATACATAAACATAGTGAGTGTTCACCAGTGTGTTTCAGGGCTGACAACTCACGACCAAAACCGAAACACTGCACTGCAGGAAGCTGGGAATTTTTAAGAAACCTGCCAAATAAAAAGTAAATTTAGTCAAAGTTCCCTTCAACTGTTTACTTAGTTTCAGCTTTAGATGTCATAAACAGATGCGTGCTGCTGTTTTAAATGAACGAACAAAAACAAGACGACGGTCAAACTTAATCGTCTTATCGGTTTTGTGCACTTTTTGCAGGTACTTTGTGGATTAAACTGTTCTGCGTTTCTTAAGCCTCTGTTTAGAAATCCTTTTTTTCAAAAAGCACAGGGGGTTTCCAGTTCTCTGAGATACTGACTATTATTCTGGATTACACACACACACACAAACAGCTGACCGTTAAATAGACCTGTTTTTAAAGGGATAACAGATGGACCTCATTTTATTGTTGTGAGTCTGCACAGTGATGCAGGTGGGCTTCAGTACAAAGTTAGGAAAAGGATGCAAAAAACACAGTGACAACAGACATTTGATCATCTGTATGAGCCAGTCAGTGTACACCCACACACACATCTTACCTGCACGAAATATCCCAATTCTGGCCCTAACGACGACAGTCGTCATGTTTACATATTAATATTCCTGTTTACAAGCAACTGTCAGCATAATTAAAAACAGGATTTTTTTCAAAGTTGTCCACTGGTCCACTGATCGACCCTGTGACCAAAGCCTCCTTCTTTCATTCCTTCAAACACCTTCTTGAAAAGGTTTGGGTTGTGATATCTGACCAGTTTTCCTTTTAGATCATCTCTACCAGAGAGGATCTTTGTCTCTAGCTCAAAATAGAGGAATGTGCCGTTTCAAAGAATCCTCATAGGACTGGAATTATAAGGCACATCCCACGTGTCTGATCCCACAGACTTGATGCTAATGAGATTTACTCCTTGGGTGTTAAAATGTGATATCAAACGATTCCAAACAGTATCAGGCGATGTTTGACACTCGATGCTATCTAAGCAATGCAGTCAGTGCCATGAAAGTATTGATGTTCAATCCAATTCAGCATTCAGTCATATTCAGATTTCAAGTGGAACGTTCGTGTGCATTTGAAAGAAGTGATTGTTGGCACAAACACACACAGGGCAAAGAAGCCCTGACAACTTTTATTAGAATCAGAAATATTTTACTGATCCCAGAGGACATTGCTTATGTAACTGCACAAATAGTCAAAAACACACTAATGACTGTCAGTCATGAACTGTGGTAGTCTTATGGTCCTGCCAATAGTTTCAGCGCAAACAGCTATTGTTATTTGAGTCTATTTGCTTGGTTATCAAGGAAAACCCACAGATCATTTTGAAATGCATATATTTATCCAACTCAAATATACAAACTTAAAACAGTATTAAAAAAACAACTTTTTTGTTTTTTTAAAAAAGTAGCTACTTTAATTTTTACACAGTACCTTTCTCTGCTCAGCGTCACTGGATTTAAAATATCACCATACCCGCACTTGACCTTTAAATTAAGCCTTACTGCGATTATATAATTGCACGGGCTGACATTGTGATTGCGATTGCAATTCGATTAATTGTGCAGCTCTGCCTCCCACATTTATCTCCCCCCTCAGCTACCGTCTCCCCGTGTGAACGCATCATATGTTAGAGGCCACGTTACACAGTATACTCCAATTTCCCACAGCAACGGCCCTCATTTGACTGCACTGCCATATCTCTGCTAAACATTCAGAGGGAGCAAATCTCAGGCTTTGCAGACACCCCCTTTTAATGCACACTTCTCTATTGATGTATGCGATGCTGCAGACCAACAGAGGAGAGAGATATGGAGGCTTCAGTGTGTGAATGAGCCTCAGCCCTCAGATTGGAACAGAGAATCCTTCACTCTCTGATGTCTGTGTTTGTTTGGATGTGCTTCCTCTGCACTCTGCATCTGGTATTTTATTACTGCTCTCCAAGTTCTAACCTTACTTGAATCTTAAGGACAACAGCAACAAAATGCGCATGCAGAAAAGGACACTTGTGCTCCAGGCGCGCATTTTTGTGGTGCGATCTCTGGTATCTCGCCAGAGCCAATGAGGCAGCAACATGTAGGCGACTCAGCGAGCCATGACATCACAGAATTACAAATAGGGGTGCTTTGAAAATGACTTTCATCTTCATCCTGTTGAGGACCTTTGAAAGGAAATGAACTACCTACTAGTTGCTGGAATGGGCTCTACAGCACCTCAGTGGCTTGGCGGGACTCGCTGCTATCCTGCAGGGCTTCAAACACTTGCCTTGTGTGATCAGGCTGTCATTGTCCCGCGTTTCACCCTCTCTTGGCAGTGGGCGCAACACACAGAGGAAGAAAGTGGGGAGTCCGCTTTCTAGTTGTTGGCAGTTGAGAAAAACGATGCCCATTCACACATTGGGCAATGAAGCACTCAGTGGGACGGGCCAGACCCTTTTTTGTTTAGCTTTGTGGGGGGAATACCCTCTGTCTGCATTCCCCTACTGTGGAAAAAAAAAAAAAGTGTCTCTACAGTTCTGCTCTGTTTGTTTGCCACAACACAAGCTGCGAGAGTGACAAAACCGAATTATGTATATTTCATGCTTCACAGAACGTACATCAAACAGCGAGAAACGTGTTAGTATCGTCGGTTTAGTAATGCAGTCAC
This sequence comes from Coranthus polyacanthus, assembly GCA_037367275.1. NCBI lineage: Eukaryota > Metazoa > Chordata > Actinopteri > Kurtiformes > Apogonidae > Coranthus > Coranthus polyacanthus. The sequence goes on along the minus strand of JAPQRN010000009.1, from coordinate 4,791,332 downwards.
TCTTTGGCTTTAGTCTTCGGATCCTTTACTGAAGCAAAAGCGCAAAACACAAACACCAAGGTTCCGCATTCAAAACCATACAGAAGTAAAAGTATGTAAGAATTATGAGCAAAATAGATTTAGGGTATTAAAAGTCAAAGTAGTCACTGTGCAGTAAAATGGTCCCTGTTAGTGTTTTACTGTTATATCTGATGTTTTTGATTCGTTTTACTGCTGTAGCTGTTTAAGGCTGAGCTCATTTGAACTACTTTATATACCGTTGTGTAGTTTAATCTACAGCGATGCATCACATTCTAGAAGATCATCATGTGTTTGTAGCGCCGCTGTCCCGTGAGTCAAACAAAAGTCAACCTTTCATGAGCTCAGAAAAACAGGCCTGTTTTCAGCCCGGTGACGATGCATTTTCCAGCCAAACCAAGGGGGTTTTGAAAAGTTTAACTCAAGGAGGAGGATGACTTTAATTCTTTCAGTTGATCACTAACATTTGGAGATACGTGGTTTTCACTGGACGGGGTTAAAATTGTAAACTGGAGAGCAACTAAAGCTGTCAGACATATATAGTGAAGCAAAAAAGTACAGTATTTGCTTCTGAGACGTAGTGGAGTAAACGTATAACAAAAAATATGTTAATACTCAAGTAGCTTAAATTTCTACTTAAATACAGTACTTGATTACACGTACTTGGTTGCATTCCTCCACTGGTTTTACATCTATAAACCCTGTCAAAGCACAATGAAACGTGTCAGCCTGCACGGACAGCATGGCTGTGGGCCTCCAGGAAACAGAGAAGCCATCTGGAATGCTGCCAGCAAGCTTGAGACAGTGGAAACTGCAGCAACAATAGCAAACCACTAAAAAAGCACGCCATGGTATGGATATATAGATGTGGCAGCATGCTATGCAAATAGGCAGGTACTGTATGACCTACGACGCCTTAAGAATGGCTTCACTCAAGTAAGCACATTTAATATTCTGCAACTATAATTGGGCAATAAGGGCGTGGTGGAATAGAACTTTTCCTCAGACGCCCATGACCCCCAGGCGGAGAACTTTGCCGAGCTCAGCTGAACAGACCAGGCAAGCAAAGTCACATTGACATTCACTTGAAAGAGCATCAAAGGAGAAGCAATGAGTCAGTGAGAGCTGCGTACACGAGGGCAAATAACCCCGCGCGTCCTCTGACGCCTCAGTTATCATGTAGCACATCACCTCTAGGTATAAAAGGCATGTGAGAGGGTGACAGCGGGCTGGAAGTGAGAGTGACAACAGGACTTATCCATGTCACATGCCAAGCCTGAGACCCATCTGCACATGATGGCCAGTGGCTGCCCCCCACCCCCGCACCCCCCCACACACACACCACCCCCGCACCCTTCTCTTATCAGCTTCACTCGCCTTGAGTGGGTACAGATGTGTGATCCACAGACGCTCCCACTCTGGAGCGCTTATTGGACCCACAGGGCTCAACAAAGGCTGGCACACAGCTCAGAGAGCTCCACGCCACAGTGTCACTGCACACAGTCACATCACTTACAGGCGATTGTGCGAGGGTGATAGAGGTGGTGCGGCACATTCAGGACATTTTATCATTCACAGTGACAGGGCGGCACATCATTTAACAGCTCGAGATGATGAGGTGAACGGTTAAATCCACCGATCCTACTTGATAATTCTGACGAGGAACAGTGTCAGGGGAAGAACATGAAATATCAAACACAGCAGCTGAAGAAAGTGCGGCTTAGGCAGTAGCTTGATGGTTTTAAAATGAATCAAATCTACTTTTACGCACACGCCTTTCCACCTTAGCCCTGACTCGTTACAGAAAATCAGACTTGCTGTAATTTTAGCTGACATACATCGGGACAATTCAATTCTTTAGAAGTGACACTCCTCTGCACCTTCATTCGCAGAAACCATCTAATGGAAAATTTCTCCAGCAAAGGCACAAGCACGAGTAATTTTAGACAAATGAGATGACTGAAAGGGAATTATTTTATCTTGTTTGACAAGAAGGGCTAACCTTAACCCACCACAGAGTCTGTACCCTTCTGTCAGATTCCATAATGGAAATATTCTTTCAGCCTATCTGTCTGGGGTCTTTTTTTTTTTTCCTTCTCTTATGTCTGAATGTGGAAACTTATTTGCATTATGTTTTGCCTGTTATGTTTTGACAGCATTAGAGAGCCCGTTCAAAAGACATTGCAACTTAGTTCAGGAAGTCACAAAACATAATTAGAACCTGAGTAAAGACCATTTTGATGTCAGGAGACTGATCGTATGGCTTGATTAAAGGTAAAATAACAGATTACGATCACAAGTGTCCTGTTTCCTCTTTATTCTCACTGTGTATTTCCCATAATACACCCTTATTCCACATATCCCTTGCGGGTCGTGTCAGCGGTGCGGTGCGTCGCCCCCCCCTCCCCCTAAAAGGATTCAAATCCCCCGCAGGGTCACATCCTTACCTCCTTCACTTTCTCCCGGCGCTCGTTGGTCTGGGGGTCGCTCGGTTTGCCGTTCTCTCTCCCCAGCGGCTGTTTAAGCAGACACCTTTTGAACTTCTGGTAAGTGAAAGTATCCGAGTTTGCGCCGCGGTCGGAGGAGGTCGCGGGCTCCGTTTTCGACCTGGACAGAGTCAAATCCTCCTGCGCCTTCCCTCCGGCCAGCCGCTCCTCGGTCGCCTCGTGAGAGACGGACGGTTTGCGGCTCAGACTTTTCAACTTGGTGCTGGTCTCTCCTTTGGCCGAGGTCATGGCCTCTTTGGGTCTTTTCAAGTGTTCCCTGGCGTCGTTCTCGGAGCCGGAGCCCACCGTGACCGGCTGCGTCTCCGTCTTGGACAAAAAAATGCGCTTTATTCGGACGGAGTCGGGCAAAAAGAAAAGAGCCCCAAAACATAGCGTTACCAAACCCGAAAGAAAGAGCAGAAACACGAACTTCTGCGACAGGCGCAGACCCATGCCCGATGCCGACACACCGGGCAACTTTCGGAAAACCATTGAAACTTTTCTCGAGACGTCGCCTTACGGTATTTTTTTTTTTTTATAATATATATTTCTCCGAGTCTCCGCAGTGTTTTGACAGTGTCCCCTCTCTCTCTACTGAGCAGCTCCTCTGCTGCTTTGAGACATAAGTAAACACTAGATATGCCGGATTTTAAACACACCCCCGTGACACTTGGACTGGCATAAACAGAGCCGTCTCTAATCTCGCTATCAGTCGGATCTGCATTCGCGAAGGGCCTGCCTACATCTACATTTACCAATCGTTTGGCAACACAACTCCGGAGCTTTTGGGGCTTTTATCTACGCGACGCAATAACTGGCATCGGTAGACTGCGGGGTTTGGGGTTTAAAATGGAAATCATACACAGCAACACGGGGCTTGAGGAGGGGGAAGTGTGCGTGTGGAGGGGGGGGGGGGCATTGTCATCCTGGAAGAGACCACTCAAGTTTTTTGCTTTAATTTGTCAC
>JAPQRN010000009.1:4769009-4779921 GCA_037367275.1 Coranthus polyacanthus | reverse complement strand
CCTGACTTTGGATTGATTCATGTGAACTTCCTGACAGCGGCGGAAAAAGTATTCAGATCCTTTGCTTAATTAAATGTAACAAAAATACTCCAGTGTAAGTGCAAATTCTGCATGAAAAACTAAAAAAACTACTTTAGTGTTAAAGTATTAGCAGAAAAATGTTCTTAAAGTATGGAAGTATTAGTTACATTTGTCATTTAACTTCCTTCTTTTATCCCTTCCTGTGATCTTTTCCCAACCACGTTGATTTTGTGTCTAAACCTAACCATAACTGTGTGTAATTATAACAACGATTGTCACGTAACTGTCTTTAGCCCTAACCGTGATCTATGTCTATTATTTTGTGTCTAAGAATTCCATTCATATTCGTCACTTCAGATCGATCGGCAGTTGACCTGTGCTGCTGCTGCGATGACGTGCACTCACTCAAAACCCTGGACAAACCCCAGGTGGATCTAGTTTGAACTACTTTATATCCAGTTTTATCTACAGGGACACCAGCTATATATACAGGCCTCATCACGTGGTTAGGACTATGATAAAAGACGATAATAAATGGGAGAGAAATGAAGGAAAATCAAAGTTCTGATACACAAATCTGTTTTCAGTTGTGAAGTTAAGAGGGAAGAAGAACTCGCGGACGTCTGAAATATGAGCCCGACAGCACACTGCTTTTTATACGACGTCACAAGACACAGAGGTTGTGAACTGGGTTTAATATTTAACGATGTGCAGCGTTTCAGAAGCTTGTATTATCTATTGTGTAAAATCTAGATCTTAAAAACACCGAACACTGTCAGAAGACTAAGAAGTACAATAATTCCCTCTGAAATGTAGTGGCATCAAGGTATGAAGTTGCATAAAGTACCTCAAAGTTGTTGAGTAAAAGTACTTGATTGCTTTCCACCACTGCTTCCTCGTAACACACACAGTAGCATCTCCACGCATTGCTACTGTTGCACGTGGACTATTTCATCTTCTGTGCGTACACGAGTAAGAAGAGGAGTCGGCCTAAGCTGGCACGTTTCACTCTTTTTTTCTCTTCAGCATAAATAGAATATAACCGAGATCGCTGCGCTCAAGTTATATTTGTCTTTTCCTTTTATAGACAACACAAACGGCAAACTGCTGTTTGTATGCGGCCCTCGAGTGACCCGTCTCCGCCGGATTCATAATCAAAACATTTCATTCCCCGTGTAACCAAATGCTTTTCAAAGCGCATCACTCCACGCTGAAAATCACAGCGTTTACTCATGTTCGGGGAAACATCGATGCAGTCGGTGGTTCAAGGTTTTTATTGCCCAAACACAACAATTAACCATACATTAGAGGGGGTATATGGGCCATGTAAATGAGAGTGAACGCAATAGCAAACACACCATTAAGCTGATGGAATGGGGCCACGGAAAGCCTGACTCCCTCCCCAACACACTGATTAAACATGCCGGTATGCTTTCAGTTTACTAACTATTCCTACAGTGAAATTACAAGTGAAAAAGTAAAAGCTGGCTCAGAGATGGCAGCACTTGTTGGGGGCTGCTGGGTAATTTAATGGCTACGCAGTGCCACCTACAGGCGCTTACGTGCACTGCACTCCAAGCCTCATTTTTCATTGCGAATCAGACAAGACATGCGAGTTGAGAAAACTCATCTTTCGGCCAATTGCGCCCATCATATATTTCATTTGGGTACGCAGAGATATGGCACTCAGTAAAAGACTATACGCACACATGAGGTAAATAAGCGCAAGACCCTCTGTTCCTCAATGCTTTTAGAGACGACTGAGGGTGAAACCGCCGCAGTATTCAAAACAAACAGCACACGGTTCTGCGTAAAGGGCAGCCACTCTAAATATTAAAGAACGATCAACAGAAAATAAATAGAAGAGTTCTCATGTAAACAACCGTCAGCGTGGTGACACACTGCAGAGGCGCGGTGAATTAACTGCAGCAGAATGAAATCAAACAAACACATTTAGGAAAGCTTTTAGGCTTATTTAACATTCCACATGTAAATTCCCTGCGCCAGAATGCCATTAACCATCAGAGTTCCATAAGAGACGCTTTGTTTGCCTGTGTTTTCTTATTTGCTTTGCTGAATTGCTTCTCATTTCAGCACGTGCCGCAATCTTTCTCTGTGCAAAACCTGCGCTGAAAAGAATAATATTAATATAATGCAATCCAGTGCAATAGCAACGCTACTTTATTGCACTGGATTGCATTATATTAAGATGAGTGCAGGTGTATTTTTAGAATCGAGTCCTGTTTGATACAAAGTAAAGTGAGCTGCAGGTGTACGTTTCGTAGTCGTGGCAGTCAAACTACTGTTTTTAAGGTTAAGAATGAACGAAAAGCTCGTCAGTCGATCTGATGATGAAGTTTAGTTTAAGGAGTATTAATGACGAAGGTGTTGCAGTGAATTTTAGGGTATTATTTAAGTGCTGCTTTCACACTATGTGCAATCATTTTTAAAAGTCAAACATAATCAGGAGTTTTAAAAATGGCAGTTTAACCTTAAATACCAAAATTCAGATTGTTTCATGTCACTGAATGTAAGTACTTATAGCAAGTTATGCTCCATTACGTCTCAGAGGCAAATATGGTACTTTTTTTACCGGACATTCTTAAGAAATATACACATATACAAGACAAAATAGTTCATTTAATAGCAATGCTGGGAAACATGACTGTGTACGTCATCAGGAAGCAGTGGTGGAAACTGACTACTTTTATTTTTGACAGGCTTAGTAACTTTCAAGATGACCATTTGACACGTTGGATGATGTGACGAGATTTAAAATACAACGCACGCCATCCAGTGTGTCACCGAAAATCAAGGATTAGCCAAAAGGTCAAAGAACTGAAAACACATTTGTGTATCAGAACTTAGTTTGTTTTTTTTTCTTCTCTCCTCTCCCATTATTCATCTGGCGTCTCTGCAAATAAAACCAGATATAAAGTACGGCTCCACCTCCAGCACCGACAACAGTAACGCGACGCTCTAACGCTGATGAATGTTAATAATCTAATCATGTCAGATATAATATCAGTCAGAGAGACCAAACCAGTCCTGCTCCTGGAACACTTTGCTGCTAATACTTGTACTTTAAGTAGGATTTTTCACGGAGGACTTGTAAAGGAGTCATTTTACTTTGTTTATTGAGCATTTTTTCACCCCCTTCTTGTCCAGTGAAAACCACATATGTCCAAATGTGTTGATTTTAGTGAAAAAATGAAAGTGTTTCCTTTATGGGTTAAGTTTGAAATTCTCTTTCTCCTTCTTAAGCTAAATTAACTCTTTAAAAACCCTTTAGGATCAACTGGAAAACACATGATCACGAAACTGAAAATGAAAAGTTAACTTTTTATAGATACGTGGTTCTCACGGGACAGTGATGCTACAAACATATGATGAGCTTATAAAATATGATTCACTGATGTAGATTTAACTACACAACAAGTATATTAAGTAGTTCAAACACACAATGACGCAATGACTACTTTAACTTGTCGTACTTAAAGTACATTTAAGGATCTTAATACTTGTTCCACCACTGGAACAAAAACACCATCTTTCTATTGTTCCGATGATCACGGAATTGAAACTGATTTTACCGTTTTCTTTCTGTTAAATCCTCTGGATGAGTATCAGCTAAATGTCAGCAAATCTGAATATAAAGAGAATTTTCAGCCAGCAACAATCCCAGTAATTGGAATCTCAAATTAGACTCTTCAGATGTAAAATTAACTTGGCCACCCCGAGAGTGTGCTAGAAAATGATAGAACGCGTCGCAGGCCAACAATTAAAATGAGTGGATACAATAAATAGAGCAGATCCCTTCCAAAAATAATCCACAGTGAATGCGGTCGTCAAACCATGGCTGGTTAAAGAGTACGCGAGTCATTGTGATTTTCCATTTAGCAGAAATAGAACTGAAATAAACAAAGTGTCTCTGCCAGAACGGCCACAGCTTTGCGTCTGGGTATCTCACATTCTCCATGTAAACTGTTTGACTGCCAAGGCAAAGGCTGGCATTCTGCTTTAACAAGGCAGTCGCTTCATTCTGACTTTATTAGTCTCAACAAAGTCTCCAATTCTAAAATGGATTTCTGGAGCGTAAATCAGCTCCTTTCTTCCCATGTTACTCGTGGGACTCGTTTCTGTTTACTTCCCGAATGCTGAGCAGCGTCTGATTTACTTTTGTCACGGTGAGCAGTGCTCTCTCTTCTGGCCAAAACGGTTATTGCAGAATCAAACGGCCAGAGGTGGAAGACGTTTTCAGATCCTTCACTTAAAAGTAAAAAAAAAAAAAAAAAAAGACTGAAACTCAAGTAAAATGTTGTAAAAGTATCTAAGTATTCCCAGCAAAATGTACTTAAATGTATTAATGTATCCAAATGGGACCTCCCTATTTAAATAAAGGATGAATAAATAAATAAAAACTTACTCGTTACTAAGTAATGTTACACGTCACTTTGTTGCCGTCTTTTTTTTTTTTACGTAACCAGTCTTTTTGACGGTGGAAGTGACACATTCAGCTCAAAGTATTTTATACAAGTGTTGGGTTTTTTTTTTGGACTTTTCGAAATCACAAGACACAGACACAGCACTGCTATAAAGTAAACCCTTTAATTCATTTGGTATACATTTCTGATGTAGATTTTTTTTTTTTTTTTATTGGTGGTTGTACTGGTTGTTACAGGAGATTGAAAGCTGAAAGCTGAAGATTAGTCAACATAAGTGCACACTTGTCGAGTTCTGATTTGTATATCGTTACTGTACATTTACTTTATACATTTATTTTTATTTCCTATATATTCAGAGTCACGTGTATATAAAATAAAAAAAGAAAATATATATATATATTATTGCAAATCGCAGACTGACAGATTTATTCAAGAAACATGTAATGATAAACAAAATATGAACAAAAAAAAAACAAAAAAAGGGAATCCACTCTGTCATAACATGGCATCCATTAGGATTTAAAAGACCAGCGCGTCTGTTTTAGGACTAAAAACACCATCATCATTGTTTGTAAGGCCCATCATTAATACATTCCTTTTCACCTGATAATCACACACACAGACACAGACACACTACATTAAAGCCACTTATTGCTCTCTCTAACGTTGGTGTTTTGAAATAAAGGGACTTGTTTGTTAAAGTGCTTGTGTGTGGTGTAAAAAGGGGAGGTGTAGAAGAGGAGCCGCGTGCGCTGCGTTTAAATCGGAGAACGGCGGCGAGTAATGACACCGCCGCGCTCATTATGTGGATGACGTGGATGCGCGTGCGTCACACTGTATGTGATTACAGCCTGGAACCGGGCGTTACTATGTCGACGGTTCACTGCCGGGCTGCTCAAATGTTACAGTGCTTCAAACAAATACGCCTTGTTTTTTTTGCATATTTTTTCGCCCACGCAGTACAAATCATGTCATACTTCAGAGCAGACAGTTTTTTGTTTGTACGCCATTTGCCTCCCCCCCCCCCTCCGTCTCTCGTGCAGCTATTAAGTTCTAGTCACGTTGCCGTCGTGTGGTAATGCAGTGGAAAATTGGTTTGAGGAAACTGCACTGCAATTAAAACACATCCAACACGACTGATTGGTTCTATACAGTTTGTAAAGCAGGTTTGAAGTCTCCGCATTAGCTTTTTATGTTGCAATGGAATGAATGGAACCAAATAGATGCCTGGATACAAGGAGGGGAAAAAAAACACAAACAACTCTAAGACCGCAGCGTGGCTCGAAGGCAACAGGTCACTTGTCTGCAACGTGGCTGATTGTAACCGACACTTTCATCTGATTTTGCCAAGCGGAACAATCTCCATTTAAAGTCACTGAATTGTCTTTGTAAGCTGTACTGAAACATATTCAGCCTGTTTCTGCAAGAGTCTGAACCCCACAGGCTGAAGTGGAGCGACAAGTATTTCCAGAATGTCACAGCTAATATAACATACAGTTAAACGTGACACACGGACAAACCCGCGGTGATGAAATTCTGTAAAGCACATGGATTGCGATAATGCACGTGAATCCGGACGCACACAAACGGCGGGACTCACACACCCCTGTGCGGTCGATAAAAACATTTTCCTCGTGCAATAAAGCAGTAAAAGGTGTAAAGCGTGTGTAGGATTTTAACACACGTGAAGAATATAAAAACAAAGCTGAACTGAAAGCCTGTTCCATGTCCAGTTTACCACATGAACCAGGCTTCGCCGTCAGTTGATTCAGCTCCATGAAGCGATTCTAGCCCAGAAATTAATTCATGCTTCCTGCGTAGTAACTAAGCGCAATTAGGGTGAATTTGCTTCATGGAACCAAATGAGCTGACATTAGTTGCGTTGGAAATGTCAAAATTTGAAAGAACTGCTCGCGTGAGGTGGATTTACTTCCTTCGAAAGAGTTCATGCACATAATGGGAAATGGAAATGGGGAATGGATTTCTAATAAATTCTTACACACTTGAACATTGAACTCACGGATCCCTGGTGTTTACAGACATTAGAAACGATCCTGGCTAATTTGGGAAACTTTAAAGCTTCATGGAACAGGTGAGGCAACAGTGTTGACAGTGTAATTTAGTCCGACACATTCACTGAAGACAAAGTGACATGTTTTAAAACAATTCTCCGCTGTAAGGAAACATCCAATGTGAATGAATCGAATTCAAAACAACAACAAAAAAACGTAGGCATTTTAAAAATGATCAAAGAAGACACATGTGGTTTAAACGTAAAGGGGGTTTGTTCGAATGGTGCGGGAGCAAAAGGCAGAAACGACGGGACAGAACACAACAAAACAAGTTCTTCAATAGGCTGTATGGCTTCAAGAGTTTTTGCACCAAACATTACCCTCCAACGAGTGCGACAATGTTTGCCCAGAGAGATGCATTTGGTACGAAACTTAAAAGTATGAAAACAGCGTTTCAGTTTTTGGGAGAAATCAAAGTCTTTGGAATAAAGTGAAGAAATGCGGCGGCTCGTGTTTCAAGGATTGTTTTGATTTCAAAGAGGCGACACCGGTCTCCATCCTCTATTTACAACTCATTAACGTATGTGTTATTAAAGGTGAGACACTCCTCGGGAATATGCACTTTCTCACTGAGATATACCCTACTTTGCATTCACACGGTAACACATATTCATAAGTGGGAGTTTGTTTAGACATGCATTCCCTGCTGTAGCCATCCTGAAACCTAATTAAAAGTCTCTGCCGAGCGGTTACGGGTTAAGACAGGAACAAAATACTACTAAACGGATGCAAATCATAACGCATGTGGGAAGGCTGAACAGAAAGAATCCCGGCAGCGCTGCGCAGATAGAAGGATACAGTTCTCAGGGCTAAGCTCCGATAGCCGCAGTTTACACACCGTTTTAGAAGCTCATAAATTTGAAGCCTCACATAAATATCACCGTCCTTTTGAGCGATGATAACAGGAGGATTTCAGGATGATGGAAGGCAGCGGCGCGTGTTATGCGGCTCGTCAGTCGTCGGATTTAAATGAGCCCTCTCCTCCTGTCCTTCTTGACACCTTCGGCTCAGTTCGACGGGCATTTCGGAAAGGAAATTCAGTTTGGTTGAGAGCTGCAAATTAAGAGTTTGACCCTCCTTCTCTCAGCAGGACAAGCATCAGGGGGCTTGAAGAAAAAACAAAAACAACGGGCCACACATACGTTTAGATTTGCACATATTGTACATACAGCTGGATATACAGGAGTGAACGTAAGCTATGGCAAAATATCCTGTTAGCCGAAGTTGGGTAACCATGGCGAGCCTTTTACAATTCTTCAAGAGAAGACGAGTCGAGGAACACGAACAGGTCTGTCAAGATCTCCTGCCCTCTCCCCTCAGCTGTAATGTGAGTCCTCTAAATGTAAAGCAATACTTTAAGAGGATGAGGAAGCATTCAGTGGTCACTAACACCTAGAAAACAGCTCGTAACTGGAACAGTGACTCACTAAACCTACTTCAGAGAGGGACTGTAATTCATCCGCTAAGGTTTCGTCTCCACACAAACTTCTTTGGACAAGCTCTATCTCTGGTTTGGTCTCGGGTTAAAGGAATACTCATGGGCGTTATATATACCTTTTATTAGCTGTAAACACTTCTTCTGCACTGACTGAAGAAAAACTAACAATGCGGAGTGTTTCTTTGAGACCCTCTTTTGGATATGAATCGTTACATCCACAACCTAAACGTCATATAATCCAATTCACAGAGCAGTTTTGTAAAAAAGACGTGCAAGGTATTTTACACTGGATATTATACACTCTGTACAACTATATACGGTACAGTACAGAAGAGCTAGACTACACTCTGTGTTCGTGCCTGCAGATGAGGTTCAGGTCGTGCTCAGATGTGCAAAAAACTTTTCTTTTTTTGTAACTGTATTTTATGAGTTTTTATGTTAATGCCCGTGTTTGGAGTTTAGCTTCAACTTCTGCTTCATTGTTTTGCGCGTTTGCAAGATTACAAGAATTTAGTTTTAAAGGGTATTAATAAATATAGCATGTTATAATTCATTTACAATTTTTTTAATACATCTACACTGCATAGATTTACATTTTTTTGCCATGACATGACTACAGTCTTGGGTTTCAAGAGAGTTAAGAGATGTGTGGATTCTTGGCCTTCACCTATTGTGTTCTTTAAAGCTTCAGTAGGCAGAAAAGAGGGGGGAAAAATGAAAATGCCAGAATATGGTCATACAGCAACAATTTATTGGATGTGTACTTCTGAGTTTTTAGTTTGGCCCAATCAAAAACATGAAGGGGGCGGGGCTTATGACCTATACTGCATTCAGCCACCGGGGGGAGACTGAGATGTTTTGGCTTCGCTTTTGGGAACCTGTCACTACGTTCATCTGGAAATACAGTCTATGATAGAGACGCGTCTGACGGAGTCTTGACAGCAACTGGTCACTGCAGCTGTCAATCACCCGTTTATACCCCCACCCCCTTCTCTGAAAAGACCTGTGATTGGCCGACATTTTCTAAAGTCTGAAAACAGAACCAAGATAAGGTGCAGATGTCTAGTTTCCTCTTAGACCTCTTGAAGTACAATATGCTAAAAGGTTAGAAGGGAATATACGATGCCAAAAAAAAAAACATTGCCTACTGAAGCTTTAACATCCAGAACAGTGATGTAGGGGTAAAATGCTTCCTGTGCCAGTAAGATAACCCTGAAGAATAGAAAAGATAAAGTTAAAATAGTGAGAACTGACTCTTGGGAGAAGGAATAATAAAATCATAGTGGTCTAAAAATGGAAAACACAAAGGTTACTAGGTTACTATTAGACGGGCACTTGTTCATTACATTAGTATTCAGTAAGACATCTACTTTAATTACGTACCTCATACTTCAGTGAGTTTTAAAGGGTGTTCAAAGTTGAGGTAAAACAATAAAAAAAAAAAAAAAAAAAACAGCTCCACGGAAAGATGACAGAATATGTGGTTTAAAGTCTGGGACGGGGATTTAATTAGCTAACTGACATCAAAACATCTGTGCTGCATCACTGACTGTTTTCTACGCCTCCTCAAACATGCAACTTCTCAGGACAAAAAGGGCTAAAGTAAGAATGTGTGCGTTTCAAGCAACGACGTACGGAAACTCTTAAAACAACAGTGAGGACGTCCACACAAGTCGCTCCACGGCCTTAAGGACGAGGCCGCAAGTCTGTGAGCAGGACTATAAAGAACTGTGGTTCTTTTTACACGGTGACAAAACGCATCCAGCTTTGACCTGCATCCCACAAACATCGGACTGGAACAGAACGTCTGGCATCTGATTACAAACAGATGTTAGTACCCCTGAAATTAAAGTGTTCTTTTTCTAACAAAGACAGATTGCACCGAGTGAAACGATTAGACATAAAAATAAGGCAAAAGATTTTTAACTAGCTACACTCTACATGTTTGGATATCCAGCAATTTCATCTATGTTCTATACATAACAGTTTCAGTGAGAGAGTGACTTGAACCTTAAGTCTAAACTGAAAGTGCTTTGTTTAAAAGTGAAAGCTACATTTAACTACAGTAGCTTTCTTTGTTGATTACATTAGGGCCAGCATGTCTCAGAGAATGCAGCTGTAAAGACAGCATTAAACATGAAAACACAAACGGAAAATCATTAAGAACCCAAATTACAGTCTGACCATAAAGTAAAAATGACATTGTCTAATACTAAAACAGTCCAAACCTTTGGTAATGCATAGTTCTTTCCTGAATGTCTCAGACTACTACCAACAATAAACCCCACAATCTCTCTGACAGCAGCAACTGCCATTTCAATCCCATCTAAAAAAAATAAAGAGCAATGACAATAAACTAATGGCTCTTTTTCTTCTCTGGTAATCTCCTTTTGCGTTTCGTTTTTGGGGTTCATACAGCATTAGCAGTTTTGGCTTATTTGGTTACTGGACCAAAAGAGATCGTTTAGAGCAGAGCAGTGCAGCAGCCCCTCTCTTCTCCAAAGGTGAAGGTGCACACTGACCCCCCTCCTCATCTGCTCTGCCGTCCTACGGCAGGAAGGGTTCATCCTCCTCCTCCTCGTCCGCACTGGGGCCGGGGTCGCTCAGGCACCTCATTAGCCTGGAGCCCTCCACCTCCCCGGGTTTGTTAGGTCCGCTCGGCCGTGAGGGAGGCCTCATCATCAGGCCCTGGTCCTCGTCCTGCTGCTGCTGGTTGGCCTTTTTGAACTCATCCATCAGGTTGACTGAGTCTGGAGACTGAGGGGAGGCCAGGTCTACATGGATGGTGGGCACGTCTGACGCTGGCTTCATGCTGTACGCCTGGGGATCTACAGGGAGGTACAATTTACTCATTTTAACCATTTATTAAGAAGGACCTTCTGTCCCACCTAAAAACAAGAAAGTCCATCATGTGGTCCATCGGCGTGCAAAACATT
>JAPQRN010000009.1:4739723-4757338 GCA_037367275.1 Coranthus polyacanthus | reverse complement strand
GACTGACTGACTGACTGACTGACAGATAGATCGACCTTTGGCCTCTTTCTTCCAGTTTTAAGACCAGGTCTAGTTTTCAGAAATCTAGCCGACCCCCACTGGCAGATTTTTACGCTATTTGGCCTCTTTCTAGTAGGGGTGTTTTTGCAGTGTAGACAGATAGATTCACTAATGGTGAACACATTACTGTTGACGTTCAATATGCTGCTCCAATAGCAGTCTATGAGATGAGGTACCACCACACAGCCAGTAGGTGGAAGCAATAATCAAGATTTGATAAAATAAATAAATAATTCAGGAGGAAAAGAAACATTTTTCACAAGTGCAGTTGAAGGAGCAAAACGGCACCAACCAAAAGAATTTAACATTAAACAGCTGTGCAATGCAATTCCTATTTCAAAGAATTTGTACATTATTGCCGCAATAATATGTCGGAAATCATAGGAAGTGAGGATGCAATGCTGTCATTCACCAGGCAATTTAGTCAAAAGATTAATAGATGTGTTATTTCTCCATGTATCATCTACATATGCACTGTGGTGGACCAGAAGGAGATGCATCACTGGCACGCGTCCATTTTGTTTTACAATACATAAAACAACGATCTTCTACAGAAGATGTTTGCTGCAGAAGGTTGTACCTGAGTGTGGATCTCCTCATTAATCGAGCGCTTAGCCTCCTGTTTCTTTTTCACTGCCAACAGCTCCACCAGGGGTTTGATGGTCATGCCCTTTAGGAAGGTGAAAGACGAAAAAAAAACATTATTCACAGGAACAACATTTTCACTTTGACAGGATCATGGAGAATGTAAATGCAACTCACATGAGCACACATCAAGTGGAAACAAATGGAAACAAATGGAAAAACTGGTTTTACCAATAAATTGACTGCAGTTACATAATACTAGAAATATTTAGACTCTACAGTCTGGTGTCTTGCCACTGCCAGAATATAATGAGTAGTGCAGGTCAAAGCAGCATTATACCATTTCATGGGGAATGGTATTTGTCTGTGTGCGTGTACTCTGTCTGCACCTAAAAGCCTGATCTCATCATTCCGCTTCTTAAGGAGGTTAAGTCGGCCATCTGGTTAACCGTAACAGCCTAAATGAAAGACGGCTCTCCAATGATATGCCCTGTGTTATATATAACCTGCTGTTTAGTGATTTTTTTTGCATCTTGCACGATTTCAGTCTAATGTTATCCTTCATGTTTTAGCGTTGAAGCAACACGTTGTCACAAACCCATTGAAGCAGGGTTGTTTCGCATCGAACAAATGTTTAGGTCCCGCTGTAGGCCAATCAGTTCAACGTCACATGTCAGCATCATAGACTGTATATAAAGACGGATGCGGCGACTCTGTTTCCTCCCACTGTGTAAATGGAGCCAAAATCCGACGGTCACAGGAGCTGCCGTGTTGCCTGTGCAACGCAATTTGGAGCCAGACTCTGTGTATGATTGGTTCCTGGCCGCGTGTCTGATGGATTTGGCATGGTGATCGACTACAGCTGTCAATCACCCATTTTCATTACATCCAATCACTCAATACAACCCCGAATAAAAAATAGTTGGCACAGTATGAGAAATGCAAATGAAAAAAGAAAGCAGTGATAGTAAAATGTACTTTGACTTGTATTTCCATGTAGACAGTATGAACACAATGTATTTCATTTGGTCAACTTCATTTGATTAAACTTCATTCCTAAACTAATACTCCAACATTCATGTTATCTACTTTATTGGATTCATTGATCATAAAATATTTATTTTGCCTTTGGAATAATCTTGGTATCATGTTTAGTTTAATTGTTTTTCGAAAAAAATATATATTTCCCTAATGGCGGTTTTCTTCTGGATGTAGCTCCATAACTATTGAAGATACAACAAATCCGTTCACACTTTACTGATTCATCAGACTCTCAGCTACACTTTGGTCCTAGCTGCATGTCTTTATCTTCATTCGTTGCCTTACAGTCCCTGAAAATCCACAAGCACCATCATTTTTCCTGTTCTGGATCATAGCATCCAGCATTTTCCCAGCATCCGGATCAAACTTTGACATATTAGAGAACCAATAGCGAATGTATCCTGTATTTATTTTTTTCGCCAAGAAATCTGACCATTTATTGTGGAGTTACATACAGATATGCTGAAAATTGCCCTATCTCTCAATGATAAAGAATGCTTCAAAAAAACCCTGGATGCAGATTGTAACCCAGAACACCACCAAAATTGAATCATCTCTTCTTTGTCCCATTATCAACATTTCCTGAAAATTTCATTAAAATCCACTCAGAACTTTGAGAAAATTATTGAAAAGTTTAAGAACAATGTTCCTCAAATAAAGATAGGAAGGGATTTGGATATTTCAGGCTCTACAGTGCATAATACTAATAATTAAAAGATTCAAGGAATCTGGATGTTTTTTAGTGTATAAAGGGCAAGGGTTCAAGCCTGAGCTGAACACCATGATCTCTGATCCTTTAGACGACACCGCATCCAGAACCGTCATTCATCTATAGCCAATAGAACCACATGGGCTCAGGATTACTGTGACAAACACTACAATATGCCCTCTGGCAGCCACAAACGGCAGTAACCATTTTGGTTTCTTCAACTTTCACTCAAGCCCAAAAATCAGCCCTGAGAGAAACTTGAGAAATGATACAATCACTCAAACAAGGTAACTTTGAACATTTGAAGTGAAAAGGATCTGGCACTATCTGTTCTTAAGTCTCAGCATTGGATGGCCTGTACTGACTCCAACAGTATGAATAAAACATGGTTCTAATCTCGCCTAAGAGTAGAGACTTCTGGGTTTTATTTTAGCTGCTGCCATTCTGGGTCTCGTTCATGTCCAAATGTCTCCCCAAAGCTTCACTAGACACTTTTGTTTGACTGGATGAGTCTATGAAATGCACTGGGCTAAAATGGACAACACATTTACTGCCTATATGTCTTTATCTTGCCTTCATCTTATGTGCTGTTGTTTACTGTTTAACTGCTGTGCTGCTTGCTTTTCCTCTATTGGGATGAAGAGTGATATCTTTTGTTTTAGGGGATCATTTTTTGTAAGAACAATTGTTAGGAATAGTCATTTGATTGAGTAAATTGTGTTATGGTTTGAGCTCAGTGTTTTCTGGGGAAATGTAATAGTGATGACATAAAATAGCTGGGCTTGTTTAGGCACATCCGACCAAAAACCACTGACAACAAACTGACAAACTGATGTGATATCAAATAGGATCCATCATTATGAAAAGTGGTAAAACGACCTCCTTCTAAAAGTGTGCAACATTTCTTTAAAGTACAATTCCTAGCATGACCAGTGGTCTCATGATTTATAAAGATTAAAGATGGAACTCAAACAGTGCAAACAGTGTGTACACATAAATCTGTGTTTAAACTGTATGTGCAAATGTTTCACAGCTAAATCAGAGATTCATCAATATTTTCTTACCTGAATTTGTTCATAGTCTACAAAGAAATTTACAACTGCCTCAGACCAAATGACAAATGACGAAGCCCAACTCGGAAAATGTGAACACACATCTTTTAACTAAATCCACAGCACATTCATTAAAAATGGGCTGTCACTGACAGGACTGTGTGCAGCTGGGAATATTGTACTTTCAAATGTATTTTTTCACCATATTCTGCTCTATTAGATATGTGCAGGGGCGAGCTTGTATGAGTGAATATCTCGTCTTGTGCTGACACATCAGGAGGCTCTCGTCCTCCACCTGTTTCCTTCTTTTTTATTTGGTTATTCTTTTATTTTCCATCAAGTTTAATATCAAACAATTTCTTTTTTCCAGTTACAGAGTTACAGATAGTTACGGTAGTGACAGTGACCAATTTTTCGGTACAATGACTTCTTCATGCTTGCATACCTTTACTTAAAACCAGCAACTGTTGACTTAGTTTAGAAACAGAGTCTGCTGGTGTGACCTGATAGCTGAGTGGGTAAGGTGCATACCACGTGGGCACAAATGCCCTGAGCAATGAGTCCATGGTTGGTCCTGGACCATTTGCTGCAAATCATTCCCTTACTCCCCCCCCTACACCTTCACCTTTCAAAAAATAAAGGAATAGAAATGCCCGAAAAAACTAATCTTAAAAATAAAAGACCTGCTAAGCTCCCAGCATAACAACAGACTCCAAAACAAAACCCCTGAGCATACACACAAGTATGAGCAACAGGCCACAAACTCATGTTTTGCAGTTATATCATACAAGTTCCTCCTCCAGTGAGTTTAAGCAAACACATCTAGAAGAGTAAGTCTTACCTGAACAAAGACGGTGAAGAAGATAACTGTGATGATGGCAGTCAGAAACAGGTCTCTCTTGGGAAAATGAACCGGGTTCAGCAGGAAGCCGAGGGAGAAGGCGATGGCCCCTCGCAGGCCACCGTAGGCCACGATAAACTGGTCCTTGGTGGTGAGCTTGACAATACGGAACTTGTTGATCACATAGGTCAGACCAACCACGCCTGGGAAGGACAACGTAAAGACAAACTGAGATTCGATGCGACCGTTTGTGACTTTCCAATCTCTGCAATTTGAGTTTCACATAGTAGTGAATAAACAGAAACCTTAAAAACACTGAAAAACTAAAGCACCGTTAGCAGCATATGTGATTTAAATATTGAAAAGACTGAATGTGCAAGTGCAGGTTTTACTGATTGCAACAATTCAGTCAATCAGAAAAAACATGTGGATAATTTGTTCATCGCCTCATCAACTCCTGATGCCAAGAATGGGAAATAAAGCTGAGAATTTAGGACTGCATGACTCAACACACCTCATCATTCTGTCACTTCTCTCTCTAACAACACTAATAAATCTAGTGTGACAAATCATCAGCATAAGGACTTGTGACAGCTTCATGTCAAGATGGAAATCCACAGTGGTGCTTCTTCTCACACAGTGCATGATGACATTATCATGACAATATTCACTCCTGTCAATCCTCTTTCTGAGAAGGTCTTTCATGTTCACATAAAAAAAGCTTCTATCTTAGTCATATATCACTTTAAAATGTACAATAATATATTCATCACTTATAAATGTCAAGTAACTTTTGTTTGAGCCTGTTGATCTACATTTAAACCCTGTTATTTTGCCCGCCTCAGTATCAAATAAAGAATCCACAAATTACCTAAAAAGTATAACAAATAAAGTGCACTTCTGTTGCACACTGACAGTTAGTGGTTCCCATTTTATATTTCTAAACACCTCAGCATGGCTTTACTATACTGCAGTTTTTCTCTGCAGATTTCAATTTTGTCTGTTTGTGATTTTTATTGAACTTGTTGGGAGGAAAGGACATGGGCGAGATTTCAGGAACATTTCAGGGATTCATTAAAGCTTGACAGATTATTAGCTATTGTCAATAACTGGATCCAAAATTCAGCATTTTTACATTGAAATATTACTGAGTTGTACTTTCTTTTATTTGATATGATAGTCACTTTAAAGGCAGCTTTCAATTATCGGTTACAGCTGGCAGTTAATGGTCTACTTGATTACTAATTGGTATCTATATTGGCCCTTAAAAAAAACATATTGGTGAATCCCTAGGTTGAATTAGTGGATTTAGCTTAAGTATGTGTTCTCAGAGTGCCTTTCTACATGTTACTGCTGTATAAACCCTGTAGCAGATGAACAATTACTCATGGATTTAACAGCAGCCTACGACTGCAGAGATGTGTCATGTTCATTTTACTTTTACACGACTGCATGTTAGTGTGCGTGGTTGTGATAGTATCGTGTGTTGATGTGCACATGACGGGAACCACCGTGCAGTTTATATGTGTAAATTTAATCAGCACAGAATCAGGTATATGTGAGACTGACTGGTGGTCACCTGTTAAGAGGCGATCAAGATTCTGTTCACCTGCTGATCAATCAGTGCATCTCTAGCCAACACAGCTGTGAAATACTGGAATAGAGCTCGGCTGACCTATGACGCGCGCCACCAGGCACAGAATGACGGTGACGCTAACGAAGGTCCAGTTCCAGGAATGTTTTCCGTCCACTGTAGCTACGCCCAAAAAGATGAAAATCAGCGTCTCACTGACGCTGCTCCACATCTTCAGGAAGTACTTGATGGTGGTGTGGGACTTGTGTGATATGTTAGCCTCCACATAGGGTCGCATTACTGCCCCGCATGCTATTAACCTGGAAAGAAGAGGAATCAAATATTTTAAAAAAGCAGTGAAATGGCATATACGGGTCATTATACTCAATTGAGGCAAACTGCTGTCCCATAACATGCAAAGTAGATAGGTCCCATCATTTTGAAGTAAATGTATTTAAAAGTCTGACTAAATAGAGGGACGCAGGTTTCAGTCGTGACATATGGAGTTTACTGCTATCTCAAATATTATTCTGGGTTTCTGGTACTATTCTGGTATCTCTTCTATCCTGCACTGTCACTGAAACGCTAATGAATATTTATGGAAAACAAAGCCTAATAGCCACCATGCAACACTAAAACACCATGCCAAATCCAGTTTTTCATGTGAGGCAAAATAGGACAGCCACAGGCCTTGGAAGAATATTGTCACTGAAGCTGCTTGGCCCCGACACAGTGTGGAGACTCAGTTTATCACCAGCACCTGTCAACATCGCCAATAACTCACTGCCCCTTAAATGCAAAATGGATAGATATGTACCGGAGGAGCAGATGAGAAATGGAAGAATGTTAGGATGGTTGTAAATTCATGGTTGATTTAGGTGGCGCTGGATTACATGAGTTATATGACACCACTGGTTACAGTGATCTGCCACGATGTATGACAGCACAGCTGAGCTGCTGCTGAGGGGGACGAGCTGGAATGGGTTTTCACTGCAGTGTCAAGGCTGTATGGAGGCCGTGACATATAATCACTGAGGAAAGATTTTCACTATATAATATGTGAACATGAGACACAAGAGGGATGTCTTCTGTTAGCTGGTAATCACTGGTTTCTGCCTGGTAGAACTTATAAAAAACCAAAAAATTACTTCCTGGTCAAAACGTCCAGTGGCCTAATAGAGCTCACTGCACAAAAAAAATCCTAGCTGAAACATGATGTACAATAAATTGTGGATTGTGTTTGTAAATGCTGCATCTGTGTACAGCGGTTGACAGGATGGGGGAAAACAAAAAATCTGTCTGGGGCAGCTTTTAAATGATAAAAAACTGCTCTTTCTTATGACGGACCACCCCAAACTTACGCCATGATGCCAGAGAGGTGGAACATTTCCGCTGACAGGTAGGCCATGTAGCTGTACACGAAGACAAAAAGCGGCTCGATGACGCGAATGTGGGAGGTGAAGCGCGAAGTGAAGGCAGCCAGGATCCCATAGATAGCTCCTACTAGGACGCCGCCCAGAGCTACCACCAGAAATGAGATAACTCCAAGGAAGCCGTCCAGTACTGTCACGGTGCCAACACCTGCATACTCCTCAAAAAGGTGGTACAGCACCTGGGAGAGAGACAAGAGGTAAGAGTAAATTCCTTCCTTTAAGCTTGCCCCTAGTTTTCAAGTGTCTTCTAGTACATCTATCTACTACTCAACAGAGCTACAGAGTTAAAATCTTTACCTAGAAAATAGGACACTGGAATATCATGATACATAAAATATATTTTATATTAAAGCCTGTTGCCACCATTATCAACTGTTATAGAGACAAATCTGACCACACTTGCAGGTCAGAATGAGACTGATTAAATTAATTAAACAGTCAGTAAGCATGTTTATGTGTGTGTTGGAGTTGTGCTGGGAGCTGGTTGGTTTTTGATCTTAGCTGCCCGCAATTTTCTAATCGTAGCTAGTGTTGTACACTGTTGTAGATGTAGATGAGAAGCACTGAAGTACACAGGAGCAAGTGGAAGGATTTTTAAGGAAAACCCTCCCTCTACATAGAAATCAGCATCTAGGTTGTTATCATGGAGATAGTCATTAGCTTAGAAATGGAGTTAACTAATGTCAGCAAACAACTGGCTCCCAGCACAAAACAGACTCCAACACAAACTTCACGTAAGTACACATGTATGTACGAACATATGTTACATATTGAACCATATTGAAGTTGTGACAGACAGAGAGACTTAATAATCTTATATATAAATGTTCCCATCCTGTCACTTACCACAGTGACAGCATCATTGAGCAGCGATTCACCAAACACCAGGATGTGCAAGAGTTCATTGATGTGGATCTCCTCAAAAACAGCTAACACAGCGACGGGATCCACCGCTGATATGATGGAGCCGAACAGCAGGCAAGGCAGGAGTTCTAGCTGGCGGAGGTCTGAGGTTTCACCTGACTGGATTTGACACACAGCATACAGCAGGCCCCCAATGAAAAAGGAATTCCACAAGGTGCCCACAACAGCAAACATCAGGATTGTGCCCAGGTTTTCCATGAAGGGACGGATGGGCAGGAAGTAGCCAGCGTCCAGGATGATGGGTGGCAGCAGGCAGAGGAAGAATAAGTGGGAGTCCAGCACCGGGGGGACCTTCTCTCCAGCTACCTTGATGAGCCCCCCCACCAGCAGGCCCACTGTAATCAACAGGCAGCTCTCTGGTACAATGCCAGACAGACGGGGGATCAGGTGAAACCCTGGGAAGAAGGGTGAGGGGAAAAAAAAGAATATAAAGCATTGGGACAGAAATGGAGAGGTTTACCTGGAAATGCTTTGCAGGATTCATTGCTTTAGGATAAATGGTATTGGCATAGGGTGTGTTTGTGAGACAGTAGGGATAAACAAGTCAAGGTTTCTTAAAATTAACTAGAACTGCTCCTGCTCTTCTTTCCTTTTCACTTTATCAAAGGCAACACTGAAAAAACAAGAGCAAACGGCTGTGACATACCACACTTCTGCAAGTGCTCACACAACCCAGATACCACAGTTCTATCTTCCGTGTAAGATTTAACTGCCACATGGTAAAACAAGGCGTAAAGAACGTAGGAGTGGATAGTTTGAAGATGTTTATATTGTGGACAATCTTTGGCATGCATCACAATATATATGTAATTTTATATCACAGTAACCATATATATCACAAGAGAAAAAACTTCTGTAACTTCAACTATTAAATGGTTTAAAATAACCTTTTAATAACCAAATAACCAAGGACTCAAACAAGTAAAACATTCTTTCAAAATGAAAGCTCCAAATAAGAGCGACGACACTGTCAAAATAAACTACAATGTGCATATGTCTGGTCATCATGCAAATCCACCCTCAATACAAATGAAACTAATGTTTACTTGTTCTAAGCCTGTAATGCTAAACAGTTTTGCTGTTCAAATCACTTCTCCTTGTGAGGCAGATACACGATATCCCACAGGGGAATCCATATCAGTAGATGCATTTCTACCGTCACATGGTAAACCAACATACTGTCGTAATCCTAATTTAGCACATGATTTGCTTTACATAGGAACTGTACTGATTGTACATTAAATAACAGCGCTGTCCAAACTTCCCTGCTCTACTAATATTCATTTTAAACATCCCGACTACCAGTCTATGGTAGTTTACAATGTTGTATCATGGGTTGTTTGTAGCATTAGCGTTGCTAAGCTAGCAAGTGTATTAACATCCATTCAAAGTGATTCTTCTTCTCCTCCTTCTACATAGGATTGGTGTTTGTTCCTCCTTCTACATAGGGTTGGTGTTTGTGTGTGGCTGGAGCTTCAGAAGAGTTAAACACCTGTGGCTCGGGAACTTCATTAGAAGAGAAAATTAGTCCATGGCTTTGGGGTGAATCGATGCTGCATTTCCTGATCCACCATGTTGTTCTTTTGTTGTGTCCTCTGAAAGTCTTTATTGGAAGAAAGAACTTTACACTTAGGCTGTTTCTCGTCTCTCTGTACTCCACAGTACATTTATAAATTGAGAAGAAATTCAAATTGTGGACCGTGATTTTTTTTTTGGCCTAACGACCTGATATCATGATTAATCTTAGATATGTCCGCAGTCTGTCAATTTGGTGAATCGTAGAAGTTGTGTCATTTTGTGTCGACCTACTACTATTTCCAAATTTCATATGAAGACTCATATGATAGTAAGAGCATCCAAAAAGCCTGATGCAGACTGTAGATGCGTGCTATGACAGGCCAAGCCACAAACGTTTTTTCCCCTCAGGTCATTCCACGCCTTTACGCTGAGTGTCGACAGAATATTGGTGGACAAATGTCTGATTAAGTGCTGGAATTTCCAAAGGTCATGATGTGGAGTAATTTTCAAATCGTATTTTACAGAAGATTTGACAGCTAATTTCAACTCTTTAGTTTAATTGTACAATAAACCTAGGTATTAATCATTATTTTAATACCAGAATAATGATATGTAGTGGAAAAAGTGGTGTCTTTAATGTAATATTGTGCTTTAATAGTGCAAATATAAGATAGATGTATATTATTTAGCTTTTAAGATTGTGTAAATCTATACTAACTTCAAAACCAAATTAAGTATGCTGAACAGTTTTTATTTACAAAGGCAATCACTTTAAATTTCTGTGCAGGCTATGATATGACAACACATGCCTGTCCACAGTGTCCTCATTTGCTAATTTCAACAACAATTTACAACTTACCCGTAATAAAAGCTTTTAAAGAATAACAAGAAAGACATCTCTGGTCTTGAAAGCTGAAAGTTGGGGCTAAGTAAGAAAATGGCTTTTGAATACTGGTATGACACTGCTAATACTGTGGCCGGGTGAATTCCTGAAGGAAAAAATGGAAATAATATGCAAAACATGTATTGTAGACAATATTTCCTACAGGTCCACATTTAGCAAATAAGACAAAAATTAAGAGCTGCCAGTGAAATGAAAAGAGATCCATTCAACTTTCATTCTTTCTTCCTGTTCACTTTCTAATGCAATTTGGAAGAGATTCATATACTTAAAACAACCTCTTGCAATTATCTGCTACTTCTTCATGTTGCAGCATAAGCAGCTCTGACGTGCGGCCCCAGACAACGTTCATGTTAATGCCTTCACAAGCTGCGAAACACACGGTTTGACAGTTGACAAAAAACTGTCTGAACTTAAAAGTCGGCCTTTTTTGACTTTAAAAGGTAAGGCAAACAAGAGTATGTAATTTGATACGGAACCCACACAAATACCATCATTCTGGAGCTGCTGCAAAGTTTTATATGAGATCATA
Organism: Coranthus polyacanthus; assembly: GCA_037367275.1. Lineage (NCBI taxonomy): Eukaryota > Metazoa > Chordata > Actinopteri > Kurtiformes > Apogonidae > Coranthus > Coranthus polyacanthus. The sequence continues at coordinate 4,746,169 of JAPQRN010000009.1, read as the reverse complement.
AACACAGAAAACACGGTGAGGTGACACGACAAGTTGACAAGAGGGGGTGAGGACTTCAAAGTCTTTCCCTGGCTATATTTACTGTACACTGCGGCTGCTCTGGGAAATGTCACTTTGATGCTGGCTCGCACCAGCCGATGACAAGGTTCATCAACGCTCATACACAAACACGCGGAAATATGAACCAGGAAAGGCTACATGCTCACATGCGGGCTAAACAATCTGACACAGGTGGGTGGTATGGTGCTGTATGTCATGACATGAGACATGAGACATGAGATCATCTGGAAAGAAATGCCTTTAGTGCTTAATATTAATTACAAAAGCTCGGCTGAGAGACCTATCACTCTTGTGTTTGTGTTACACAGAAATGGAGGGAAAACCTTTTAATTGAGTGTTGTTAACATGCTTTGCTAACTTTCTCCTCCAGGATACATTCAGGATACAGATGTATGTGGTTGTCATAGGGCTTATATAAATCTCAGTGATGCTTAAAAATAAATACTGTTCTTTACTAAAACTGTATACGCCATGTATGTACAATAGCACGATTGTAATTTGGCATATGATCTGCTTTGGAGAGGAATTGTACAGAATGCATTATTATGTAAATAAATAAATAACTAGGTCTGGGAACTGAAGAGTCAAAGTGAGAACTGATAACAATATGGCATGTACTGTACCTGTAAAAATATTTGTATTTCAGTTCTGCTTATTGGTTCCTAAACAGATATATATCTGTAGTGATCTGCAATGACCTGTCTGTTTACATAGGAGCTAACATGCATAGCTAATGTTACAACAATTTGAAAGACGTTCAAAAGCATGACTTGCTTTGTGTGAAGGTAATTATCTGTAAGTCACTGGGTTGTTTGGACTGTTGCACTAACTGACGAGGACAGCGTGTGAGGTACTGGAGGAGTAGAGTGAGGGGAGAGTAATCAATCATGGATGACGTCATTCTCACAGACATTAAAATTAATGCAATTATTAGTGCATTTCCAACTGCTCCGGAAAATGTGGACTTAGTGTTTACCTCATCAATCAGCAGATTTGTTTTTAAGTTTTGGGCTATTATCTAAATATTACAACAATATCTGCTAAATGATGCAAAATGAAGAGGTTTAAGGCAAATTACAACAACAACAACAGAAAAAGTCATCACAGCACAGTCTATGCCCTCCAGAAATCAAGGCAAAACACTGAAAACTAGTTACAGTTTGGTTGCAACTCGCCTACATTTTACAGTACAAGGGTTATTACAGATCATGAATTGTGATTCAACCTCAAAAGATCATCACATGATCGCCCAAGCTCCCCATTCACGACACAGAAATAAGTGGTTGTCAACTAATGTTGAACTGTTAACAAGCACCACTGCTACAAAGCTGAGCTCTTCAGGACAACAGGGCCACACCATCTGGTACAGGAGCCACAGGGAGGGTTCCCTCCTGAGCAGGTAACAGCTCAGCTTCAGTTTGCACAATGAGGATGACGGCACAGCAGATTAATATTCTCTCGTTTACATAATGCATACAGTGCATGCTGCCAGTAAACAAGAATCACCAAGGCACTAGAATGGCTGATTCGTAATTAAGGGTTAAGATGGAACAATAATTAAACTTCATTTTAACATTTAAATGTTACAGCACTTTGTGAGTGAACGTTTAGCAACACAAACACATAAGAGGAAGGGGGAGGGCAGCCTGAAGACAACACTATTAGTGTCTCAGCACACAGGCTCATAAGTGTGTGTCACTAGTGTATACAGCAGCATGCAGCTGTAGGTCTGTCGCTCTGAAGCAAATTGTGAGATGTTAGCAGCCCTTATCTAAAGAGGCCTGATTTCCCACGAGATGTCAAAGTGCTCTTTTTTTTTCCATGAACTTTATTAGAGAACAGATACCGCCTACATCTCTACTGAGGTTATGCAGCCAGGTGGGTTAACAGAGATTTTGGAACAACTTGGCTTAGAAAACAAAAAAATAAAAGCACCCATGAGCCTCCTACGGAAGGCTTATGTTCTGAGCAGGATGTAATCACAGCTGGTTCTGACTATTCAACGCACGAATCTTCATCAGTTGCATCAATCTGTTTACTGGAGGGTGCAAAAATGACTTCAACATCTCAGCGAGTCCCCTGCAGTCTGTGTTACATAAAGATGTCGTGCCTGACTGCGGAGATCTCAGCGGTGTGTGGGACTGTAATGTTCTTGCACGTCTCCATAAAACTGACTGACTCCCAGCTGAGAAGAATAGATTACAAAGACAGGTTTTCCTCAGAAATGAGCCCCATGATATTGTTCACAGAAAAAATTATTCCGCTGGCCTAGTACATTAAGGTTTGTTGTCTCCTTGCTTCATTGCAGTGTGTAAAAAGTTACACACAAATGAAAAAGTCCCGTTAACAACTGTATTGCGCTGCGTGTAGCAACACCTTTTCTACGCAGATACAGTATGCATTGGAAAGTTTGCATTCTCTTCAAGGGAAGACAAATTTATTCAGCAGGAAAGCAAGCAGGAAAAGGTCAGCAGATAGTAGGAGCATTCACCGGAGTGTATATAACTCAAATCCCATAAATCTAACAAAGACCACTGACTTCTGCCCTACATTTCTAAGCTAAAATATGCTAGATTCAACCGTTCAACCCTGAGTTTGACTTGGAAAGTACATTTTAAAGGTGAAGGCCCCATTTTCTACATAGCTGAGTAAACGGCAATCATTAGAATAAAATAAAAATAATGAAAGGCAATTCATTAAAATAAAACCTTCAGAATAATTTCTGCTATTAATTAAAATAGAAAACAAAGGAATCAATTAAAACGAGAACAGCTAGAAGTAAAATATGGTGATGACGATTTTAAAATGTGCAAAGGCTGAAGTGAGATTAATATCTTTCTGTGATTTATTCCAAGTTGCAGGTGCACGGTAACTACAACTTCATTCTTCTATGTTGGTAAAAAAAACAAAAAAAACACCTGCAACATAATACGATCACTCGAGCGTGTATGAGACTACAGCGAAGTGATATAAGAGGGTAAAAAATAAAAAGAAGCAAAAAAGGGTCTCATTAATAAATAAAAACCAGTGTCAATCGCAGTTTACAGAGAGGGAGGGCAGATCAACCTTGTCAAACAGCTCATAGTGAGGAGCATAATAATCACCACTGGTAATAAAACGATAAAGCGATAAACAGCGTCGAAGAGCCTGGAGATCAGTTAAACCTGCTCCGGATGTAACGACAGATCTGAGAGTCACAGCTGAAATATGCAGGTATAAAATATCGTCATAATCCACAACCGACAGGCAAGTTGCCTCAATAAACATCCCTCTACAATGCAGAGGGAAACATGAATCATTCCTATGAAAGAAACCAATGTATGGATGATTGGATGGACAGGCAGGCCACTTTAAATCAGTAGTTCGTAGCTCGTGTACCTCTTTACTGACCAAGAGGCAACAACTGTGGCTTGAAAGTGAAGCAAATGTGGAAGTATCTTAAAGTGTAATACCACTGACGGACACTAGAAACACTCAAAAAAGCCTGGCACCAACAGACTACTTCAACTTCTCTAGAAATACAAATACAGTTTTCTTCTAGAAGTCATTTTGATCTTATTTGTTTTATTTAGACCCTCTAATAAGTGTTCTGCTGGTCTTTGTGTAGCTTATTGCTCTGTTGATAAGATTTAAAGGCTAAACGAAAGCTTTGATATGTGTCATGTGTACTCCCATCATGTCAGCTTTGATTGACAGGTGCGATTGACAGCCCGCTGCCTGCTGAGTCAGACTTTCAGATCTCCGGGTTTATTGAATATAAAGGCTCTTCTTCCGGACAGACAGCTTGAATGTAGTTGTGATTAATATCTTATACTAACAAGACTGGTCTGTTCTGTCAGTACCGTGTTTATTGCAGTCTGTTGCAATGTTGTCATACCAATTATCTATCATTAGCCTACTATTTCAGCTGTTTATTCATACATTTAGCTAGCTTTTTTTAAAATCATTATTTATTAAGAACTGGAATTGGGTCGGTAACTCAAAATGTACAGCACATTTTGACTTGAGCGTTTTGACCGTATCTCGGTTCTTCTCGAAGACGGTCTGGATCTGGATCCACGTTCTAGAATTGTTTTGAAAGGATTCTTCACCCTTGGGTAACAGGGCATGTTTGGACATTTTAGTCGTTTTCTCAAAAATGAAGGCAGCTATTGCCCTGGGGGAAAAAATGTAAAAAATCAACACACATTAAAGGGTTTCAGGAGACTAATGTTTATGGTCAGCTTACTGGTCATTGTACATTTACTAGAAATAGATCCTATCCTGCACTGACAGGACATTTTCCCAACCATCAGTATGGGCTGAGGATGTGGTTGATATAGTTAATATTACCGTACGCTTCTCAATTAGAAATACTGACTTTGAGGAAAAATAATATGTAGCCTAAGGAAGATAAAAAAATCACTCCCATCTAGATTTTTTTACAGTTAGCTTGATTCATTCCCACATTTTCTGATTAATTGCTGTGAGTTTGATGTTCAGTGATTCAGATTTATTTAGGTATTTATTATTTTGACTTAGTGTTCGGTTCAAGAGTCAACTGCTTTTACTAAAGTGAAAGTTGTCAATATCGGACATGCATTATGCGTTTTCAATGTCACTGTATCGGCTGATTAACTGGATATCAGCTTTTTCCTGCTTCAAACGATCGCTATTATATCGGCCTTTAAAAAACCCAGTCGACTTCTAACATTTACCACCGTGACATCAGATTGTAATTCTATTTGGTTATTTTTCCTTCTCAACAAACGCATGTGGATTTGGATTATATATTTACCAAATCTTCTAAAGAAACTACGGAATTGCTATATATTATTTCAGGCTATATGGTTTCACTGCTATACTCAGGAAAAACACACTGCTACACTGCTAGAGGAAACTGCAACCATCCCAGTGGACGGAAAAACAACATTAACTCATCCATTTTATCTACAAAAAGATAGCTTCAGTACAGACATTTCAAAAATCCTAATATAATGCCCTGTGGGATGATCTAAGAAAATCCAAAGCATGGAAATCCTCTTTCCAACTTTATTTTAAAGAGAAAATACAAACACATGCTTATTTTTAGCTGAGGTCCACGGGGAGTAGTTGCTTTGGAGGGCAGGTATTCAAAATTTCACACAGCCTAAAACACCAGGGAATTCAGTCTCACAGAATCGCTGGAAGCTGCTGTTCAAGTTTTTTTATCCTGCACATTTGCAGTGTGACCACTGCAAAAGAAAAAGAAAAGAAATCACTCTGTCACTCTACAGTGTCCAAACAGGGAGAGTTGCTCGTCACACACCATTAACACAAGTATGACAGAACTGCCAACATTTCAAAATGCACTAAAAGGAAACAAATGTCAAATAAATCCAGAGGGTTTAAAATGTCATGTGAAACCAACTAGGGGTATTATTAGAAGACAAGTCCCTTGAGTGAAATGGATGTAACTTGCTAGAGTTTCATTACGCAGACATACAAACGTAGGTATTTGTAGACTGTCATGAAGTTAGTTCTTATGCTGCAATAGAACAGTTTACACAATTTTGGAGATTTCATGTCAAAGGTTTCAAAATTGCTGCCGGGCAACAATTCAATATGTCAGAAAATGGGTCCAAGTAGGAAAAAGTCAAACAAACCATGACTGGGTGGACTAGACTAATTATTTTTGGTGCCTTGAGCAGCAGCACACTCAGCATTGGAAGGACACAATAAATGACCCATTATCATTCATGGGTGACCAGGAGGGACAAGGGAAGACTTGTGTAATGTGGCAAACCAGGAGGGAATGACACAAGGAGGCATTTCACCAACAGAACTGGAATCTTCCTTATGTATAAAGCACAGTGAAGGAAGACTGAAGCACCCAACGGAGGTTAAGTGGAAACTGTCAACACTTCTTAAATCTCTTCAGCCCTCAGTGGCCGTCGACTGAAGAGTCACGGTGGGAGATAAGATAGTGAACAAGTGAACTTCAAAGAATAGCACAGTATGTAACTACAGCCGAGTCAAGACAGAGTACATGTATGAAGGTGAGGTGGTAAGTGAACTCTGCAGTAACACGCTGTATGTATGCATTTTCATGTTAGATTCCAAAAGTATGAGACTGGACATTGTGCAGGGTTTTCTAGTCCCATAAAACTGGACTAACTGTGCCAATCACAGATGCATCGGTATTGCCATATAGGTTTTACTATATAAAACGTTTTTTACACAACCTATAATGCACATTAACATGCTAATTTTCTTAATTCACGTTATAGATTTGTTTTTGTATTTGTAGTTTTTTTTATTTATATAATAAGTGAACTGAAGTTTATTGTGAAGTGCACTGATGTAAGACTCATTTTGCATAATAAAGTTTAATGCTAAACTGTTTAATGCTAAACTGTAAACTATCC
>JAPQRN010000009.1:4676196-4703520 GCA_037367275.1 Coranthus polyacanthus | reverse complement strand
TGTGTGTGTGTGTGTTTGTGTTCTGGTTTTTGTCACTCCCTGAAAACGGGGCTGTCTCTTCCTGGGACAAATGAGCCGAAACCAGAGAGAGCTGGTTCCTGTTTATAACGTCTCCTTGTTAAAGCTTTGTCCCTCGAGACAACACAGGAACCTCCAGCTGATAAAGACGCAGAAGAAGAGTTAAGAATAACAAGAAGATAACCAGATTTGAATCAAACAAGGGTTTTTTTGCACCAGCTAATCTGTCGTTAGTGGTATCCGAACAATAATCTTGTACTGCTATCTGTAAACGCTAAACGCTACTTGCGCATTAAAAAAAACTCACGCAGTCTTGTCTGTTTTGAGGACTGTTCTTAATTATCTCTTCTCCTGACAGTGCAACAAATCAATTAAAGAACTAGGAGTGTGACAGAAAACAAATGCTATATGACTGTCGAGCCAAAATGTGTAGCGTGTTGTTTGTGAAATGTACATGCAGTTAAAAAAGATGCATCTCTCCGTATCTGAAGAACATTTGAATCCTGCTAGAAAACGCAACAAGGACCAGTTAAGCAAACATTACCACACAGAATGACAGCAGATACTGAACAAAGCCAACGTGTGACCTTTGAGGTCTGAGGCAAAAGGCAGAGATGAGGTCAAGCTCCAGTTGACAATGTTTTGAGGGCATAAAGGTCTCAGGTCTCCAACCCAGGTCTAACCTGAATTGTTTGGCCACTGAGAACACCTAAAAGCTGTTTGATAAAACCAGGCTGCTGCTGCCTATTGCGAAGAAGTTCAGTCTTTTATTGAACTTCTCACTGTGCACACAGATTTCAATGCACAGTGAGAATCAAGCTCTTAATCCTCCAAGGGAGATTTATTCTAATAAATACCCCTTCATCAACACTAGCAAATTAACACATTCACCAGGAGTGTTTTAGCAGGTCCGTAAAGGCATGACATGTGCAATTAGTTTATTGTAACTGTTGTGAGGTTATTTTAATTTAAAACACACCACCACCTAAAGTAACAGAACCTTTCGTCCCATAACTAAACGTTCCTTCAGACCTTCGGTTGTCTGCTTTTCCACTGTTGTCTGTGACGATTAGGAAAAAGCGACGGCAGTTCTTACAAGTCATTTTTGCACATGAATATAGAACAATTCCAATTTCCACTGGATTTCGTCCTCAGCATAAATGCTCAGTAAGGTCTGGACTTTGTCGTTACACCATCTGTGACAAGGCTCTCTTCTGTAACTCCACGTTGATGTGTCAAAGCACAATGAAAAACTTTATATACAGCTACAGCTTTTAGTTGGGTTTCTATGGGGATAGGAATGCAGTCTGAAATGTTCAGCACTGCAAGCTCCACCCTCAAAGTCCCTGAGATCTCAGAAAGCACTTCCACCTGAGCAGGGACAGTTCTGGGGCTAAAATAAAGTCCCTGGAACCAAAATTAGACTCAGGTCTCTGCAATGGAAACATTCCTACGGTTCCTACTTCCTGAAGAAAAGACTTTGCAGTAGAAATGTGATTTGTGTGTACCATAATTTCTATCAAATTAGCTGTGTTACTGTTGTCATGTCCAAACTGACAGTTGCAGAGTTTCATCCCAGGGTATTGGAAATTAATGCACTGGACAGTATAGGTAATATGTTATAAAATTAAGGCCCCTGTTAAGTGTGCTGTGGATTTATCACTGCCCTCAAGGTTTGTCAATCCTTCCCTTTACTATTCACTGGGAAATGGCCCCTGTAATGGTCACATAAAGGCTGCCAGAGTGTCAGACTCTGGTGTCAAAACCAGTTGTGTCCAGTTTAATGGAGGCTCCTTGATTTAATGACCGAGTGACATTAGGCATGGGAGTACCCTGAGGTTATCCACGGCTGGAGCCAGACTGTGCGTCTGCCAATCTGGTCTTGTTTTTCCCACTCACCCCTTGATGCTCTCACTGTGGGTCAGTCTTCTCCACACACCCCTCAGGGAAACTCTGGACTGGTCCACAGTTGGTTGATTAGGGGGTACTAAAGCTTCCTGCAAGAGCTTTACGAGATCAAAGACTGGAGGATCATATGCAACTCATGGGCCCAGGCTAATCAAAGTAAAATTCAGAATAAGCCTCCAAGTTTCACCATGGGCCAATAGCTTTAGACAATGTGATTTTGATTATGGTTGATGGCGCTCTGGAAACCCATTCTCTTTGAAACTCCACAGGGTTAAAAGCTAAGACCACCTCTGTGACTGACAGCCATGAAACATAGGAGCTCGCTGACAGCCAACATCAGGGCGACATTTGCCAAAAGGCAGAATCAAAGATCTGCCAGGGCTGTGTTGCACACGGCAACAGTAAATGCCCCACTGGGACACAGTATCTCCACTCTGTACCCACATGTTTGAGCTGAACAAGTTAACATGAAACACTTGTTTGGGTGGAGACTCATCTTTCAAGTGACTGTAAATTTTTCAGCCCCTGGCCGCACATTCATTAGATGAAACATACATTCTCTCAATAGGATTAACATCATAAAAAGCTGTAAATTCAGATGAACTTGTCATTTAAATTTAAGCCCCACCAAATGTAAAAGTACGTAATTAAAGAGCTTCATATCCATACCCTTGGCTTTCATCCACAACTTGTGGTTCATGGTCATTTGGACACTGGTTGAACTACAACTCTCTGTTTGTCTGTTACAAACTCTTACTGTCTGTGTCAAAAATGCAACAGGCTCTTTGGCACCTGGTGAGGAGCCTTTGGTCTAGTGGTAAGCTGCTGCTATCCAACCCTCATTAACTGGAGCAGCATTTGGTGAACGCATATGTTTATATGTGTATGTACCAAGAAGCAACTCTGGACTTGATGAATGAAGCCAACGTGGAAGTGCCAAAATCTGCTGTTACTCCAGGACCACTTGAGGCTCCAAAAGCAAGTCAATCCCCATAGAAACCCAACTTTACAGCAGAAATTAACATGTTTACTACCTGGTACATGAACACAGTTTTGGTCTGTATTACTACTACTCTTTCCATGTTCATAACTAACTGTACAGGAGTGAATAAGGGTGACTGTGGCTCAGCAGGAAGAGCAGGTTGTCCACAAACAGAGAGGTTGGTTGTTTGATCCCTGGACCCAGTCCACATATCGAGGTGGTTTCACTGGTGTGTGAATGAGCGAATGTGACACATTGTAAAGCACTTTGAGTACCGTCAAGGTAGAAAAGCACTATAATACACGCATTTAAATTGTTTTGAATGTTTAAAGACAGCTGTGAGTCCCCGTCACAGGTATATATAGGTGTGATTGACAGCTTGTTCAGAGTCAGACTTTCATAGCTTCTGTTTGCAGAATAAAGTGATTTTTTTCCCGGCTGACACCTCTACTGTAGTTGTGGTTGAGAAGTTATGCTAACAACGTTGCTAACACGCTGACACAAATGTTTCATAAAGTTTACTGTTACTTAATTACATACCTGGCCTTCTACATAACAAAAATAGCTCTTATTAGCATTCATTTGCTTCTGTCAGCTACCCAGCTAATTAGTGTTTTTATACATACAACCGAAGTTGATGTTTCTATTATTGAACTCAGCTGTATGTATTATCATTTAACAAGCAGCTAGAATTACTTGGTGGTGATTAAACGTAACACGACCTCCGTGTTAGCAGTGTGGTCAGTGTTTGCAGTAAGTTAGCGGTAATGTCAGCTTGGTGAGTTTCTCCCCTCACGCGTCCCCAGCTCCAAGCCTCTTGTTCAAATTATGGCCAGTTTTGCCTCCAAAAAAAACGAGATGGTGAAAGCTTCAAACTTTGGTATGTACATTTATTTGTCGTAGTGTTAAACGGGCTGGATCCACATAAACTTGCCTTGCTTTTCAGTGCTCTGTGAAGCAGCTTGGCAGGATGTCACCGCCACAGAACTTCCTGAATGCACCCCTACTATTAGTAGCCTATAAATTATGTATTTTTAATTTTGAGCGAGCGAGTGAGGAGTGAGCAAGCATGTGAGTGAGTGAGTGAGTGAGTGAGTGAGTGGGTTACACTGTCTTTAACTACACCACACGTTTCAAATTATATCATAATGCTTGCGTGGGCACTTTAATGCTGAAAACCATTTGAGTATGCAGAGTTCTGCTGTGAATTATGTGTTAAAGTTTAAATCAACTTCATGAATGTTCTACTTGTGTGAGCCTAATCGGTAACAAACAAGAGATGAGCGAACTGCAGCCACCGTGTCCCTACAAGGTAGATCCACTTAGTCTGGTGTTTAGGGGCACGGAAAGGTGTTGACAAGCACACGACGACCACCCCGCTGCTCAAAACACCGAGCCGCTTCAGGTCAGTGTGTGAATTAATGCAAGTCACGGTCTGAAAGCATTACATGGTTAAAAAAAAGAATGAAAAGGTGTACTGTTGAGGGACAAGCACAAAGGAAGGTTGGACATCTATGCCTGAGGGGACAAAAGAGCCTGTCACAGGGCCACTTACCTTCCTCAACACCTCTGCCATGGGGCAGGTGATGATCTTCTGTCTTCCTGTAGGACACAAGGATAAATCAGCGAGAGCCATCAGACCACAGAGACGCTAAAAACATCCCTTTTCAGTTTCAGACTTCAACAGTGTGTGAATGGCAACAGGAAAGGCTGCTGGAGCATGACTCTTCTTAGCTGAAGCTTTGTTTGGCTTGTTCTGCGTGATTTGGGCTCAGTCTGCAAACTGTCTCTCCCAGATCACCCTCGTGCACGGTGCAGCTCATTAGCTAGCATACAGGAACCATACATCCACCAAGGCAGCCAGAATACATGTGGAAACCATTGTAATTTTGCCCGGTCCCTCTGTTTTAGGGGCAATGTCGAGGTGGAAGTGGCCTGTTTAGGATGTGGAGGCCTCCTGTAATGTAACTAATTGGTGGTGTAGATCAATTCATGTAGTTCAGGATTTATGGGTTTGTGCTGCTCTGTCTTGAGGAGGTTGCAGCAGGTTTTCAGACTGAGGCGATTAGCCTGGATCAGCATTGGCATCTGTTCTGTGCCAGCTGTTTGACAGATTCTTTTGGAGCACATGGGCAGGCTGCTTGGCGGCCTTGCCTTCTGTGATCCAGACCTTTGAAGTCTGACTTGCCTCCAGTAAGCACTGACTGCCCAGATTCATCTTCCATTACTGGACTATTTTAAAATGTTGGCAAAAGACAGAAAAGCCTTACACATGCCTTTGGAGTCTGAAATACTGTAAAATCTAATTTAAAAGGTATCTGTCACACATATGGAGACAAAGAAAGACTTCCAAAGTAGTACTGACAGTGACTATGTGTAGAAGCAGAAAATGTTAGGTTTTTAGCTGTTTCTGAAAACACAATATTCCTATTAAGCTGTTTACATGGCTAAGGAAAATGAATAATCCACTAATATTCCTGTTTGCATGCAGCTGTGCGTACTCCAGTGGCAGACTTGTTCAACCACGTGACCACAGCCTCACTCTTTCATTCCTTCAATTTATTTTTGAAAAGGTTGACTTGAAATATATGCACACATATCCAAAAACCCGTTGATATCAAAGTCTAAATGTTTAAAAGTAGGTAAGTTTCTCCAGAAATGTGGGCCTTTCTTTTTGGCAATATGCTGTGTGAAAATCCCCAATTGAGATGATGTATACATGTCTAAAGAATGCTCCTAAAACCTAGTAAAACCATAGTATTGGCATATCCTACATGTTTAAAAGGTACAATGTGTAAGATTCACGTATGCTCATGTGTTTACGTGAACTTTGTGTTGGAGTCTTAGCGTTGGAGACGTTAGCCGACTCCAAGTTAGCGAGCAGCTAGTGTCGCACAATATTGCCGCTGTAGAAGAGCAGAAGAGAGGCACCGAAAAACTCAGGAGTGAGCATAAGGATTTCCGTGGAAAAAAAACAACCCAAGTCCTCGACATAGAAATCAGCGGAAACCGAGTCAGTCGAAGCTTAAAAGGGAGTTCGCTAACATCAAATGAGCGACCCCCAGCACAAAACAGACTCCAAAACAAACTTCATCTAAGCCCACGGTCAAGAATATTACATGTAGGAGTTTACACAATGTAGAATAAAACAAGTTTTTAAAATATAACACACTGTCAGTGTTTTTGGCTTCTTACAAAAACAGTTGTCAGGCTCACAATTTCAAATGTCTATGAGTTGTTTTTATGCTGTTACATGATTCAGAATAGTAGTGGAGTATTGTTTTGCATGTAAAAATTGTGAGTGACATCTAAAACATTGCCCTTGGCGCATCAAATAGTTATTTATAGTAAAATCCACTTGAACATGTGTATGCTCTGTATATTTTTGTCGAAATGTACTTCTTCTCTGCCCACATCCTGCCTCACCAGCTCTGAGGCAGCATGCCATGAAACTTCTGCCATGAAAACTTGTCTGTACTGAAATCTGTTGCAACCAACATAAATTCAAGCTGATCAGCCGTTTTTTGTGATGGATCGAGACTACAGAACAGCCTTTTTGCGGCCCATCTCAAGCCTATATTAGATATGCAAATATTTTGTGTTTGCGTGGCATAATCACTCTACGATTAGGACTTTATTAGAGCAGCTCAGACCTTAGACCATTCTCACTGTTCCATCAACAAACCTCTACCGTGTTCAATATTTTCGCAGGTGGCAGAGCTGCCATCTAGACATGACAACCATTCCAGCCATGCAGCTGAAAGACACTGACCCACAAACAAAAACTAATCCCTTTACTTTCCAGTGTTTGTTTTCATAGCAAGTGTCAATTGGTTGGTTTGGGTTGTTTATGTGGAGGCCTATTGGCTGACTGACCTCTACGTCTGACTCCAGCGTGCTTTTCGTAATGCCAGCTCCTTCTCTGGTGAGGCCTTTCAAACTCTGGTATTGTTTCGCCACAGGAAAGATGTTCAGCCAAAGGCCATGAATCCCCGAGCCAAGTGGAAATACCCAGAGAATGTCTCCCTGTGTACTTACGCTGCTCCTTTTCTCTGTACTTACACAAATATTGATCTTTAATATAGGAAATATTACACACACTGCATTCCTGCCATTCTCACGGTACAATTTAGATTACAAATATGTTATGACTCTACTCCTCAGCAAACAGTGCAGAGCTCTGAGTTGTACAGAGACGTGAAAGCAGATAGCTCTGATTCACAAATTACAGTTACACATCTCACCAGGATTTGGAGAGAGCTCAGACATCAATCGAAAGCCATGGCAAACTGGAGCTTAAAGAAAAAACAGCTCTTCGTGTACACCCAAACAACTGTGGAGCTGGGTCAACAATTCCGACATATTTCAACCTCTTTTTTTTTTTTTTTTCCCTTTTTGTTTCTGTTTCCTTTTTTCTCCAAGTATGAGACTGTGGGCACTAAAACAAAACAATGCCGAGACGTGGTGTTCCTCCACCAGATGTAAACTCCAAACAAAACGTCGTAACTGGAGCGTGGGGAGGGGGTAGAGGTCGGCTCAAAGGGCAGCATAAACAGAGGAGGGACACTGGTGTGAGCGAGTTCGGGTCAACCACCAGGTCTGAGCCGCAGTCACTACAATCCTGTTTACAGGAGAAGCAAATGACCGAAGGAAGGACGCATTAAATCTGCTGCATTGACACTGACTTACTGCTAATAATGCGCATCATAAAAATGTATGTTTTTGTGTGAAATGTAATGCTGTCTGTATTATTAACAACATAATAAGACTAGCTAGCTACTGTTAGTTTAGAAATGGAGTTATGTAATGTCAACAAATGACAGGCATCAACACAAACTTCATGTAAAATTGACATATTGAACCTTTAACGAAATCAGTTTTTCACTGTTGTTTTCATAAACTAGAATAAGTCTGATAAAGCTGCATATCCACACGCAAATCCCGGCCCCTTTTTCACTTCACAGCAAAACCTAAAAAGCATTTCTCATACCAACACAAATGGACTCCATCAAGTTTAACAGGTTATGGCGCCCCGGGCAATTTACTGTTGAACTTAACCTAAAGAAGACAAAATGCTATCAGTGGGTACCTCAGAAGATTAACTCTGTGACTCCAAATAGCCACCATATGGCTCACAAGGCCGTCGCCAGCCAGAGAGATGCCAGCAAATGGTCTAAGATGAGCCGAGGCAGGAAGCTGGCTGCAGTACGCCGTCCTCGCTTTGAAGTGTCATTAAGCCTCAGGCCTGTGTCTATGTGTGGCCAGGTTTATCTATTTGAGGGCCAATCTGAGTTCAGATCTTGAGAGTAAGAACATTGTGTTGCAATGTAGGGTTTTCCATGGACTGTGTGAGGGTTAAAGGGTCAGTTTGCTCAAGCAATTACAAGCAAGCACCTCGCTCGCCTTTAGAAGTATTTGGTTTTGTTCAGAAGTATTAGAGTTTTGGTTCAATTTGTTCTGGTTTTGATGCATCTGCATCTTAGATTGTATATTTTCCACTGAAGGAAGGCTGCAATCCCTAACTTAGAACTATCAAAAACTACATTTCTTAATTCAACAGCAGAGAAAGATGAAGATGGCCTAAAATGTCCTCATTAGACCAAGATCAAAGATAAAATATGTTCTCACAAAGCTAGAAGAACTGGAGCAAACACACATATCCAATGAGGGCCCTCACACATTTACTTTAGAAGTGCATTATGTATGTATGTATGTATGTCTCAAACCAATGAGACTATATAAACCATAAGGGAAATAGGAATTTCAAATCACATCGCACTGCAAATGGTACAGAATTAATAATGTTTAGGATTATTCATGGGTATCGTGCTCACTCATGTTGGATAAGATGTGTAAACAGGGCCTAGATAGAGGTGCCTTATTTCACATCTTTTAAAAGCCTAGTTCAGTGAAAGCTTACGGCAAAATGAGGTTTTTAAATAAGAGGATGTAAAAATGGACAGCTGTGTCCGTCAATCTCTAAAAAAAAAAAAAAATCAAATAGATACTTTTAAAGACATTTGAAAGAACTGTCACTAAATACCTTACATCAGAAACTGGTTCTGTGAGTCACGTCCCACAGATATTAAAATATTATAAAATATAACTTCAAACTGCAGATGACAGATTTCATTTGTTGACCCATTTTCATCCTCGTTCAGTTCTTTTCCTGTTTTAAAGCAGGTTTAAAAGAATCTGTTCATGGCGTGACATAATGTACAGTCACCAAAAGTTTGAATATCTTTTACTTCAAGTTTACCCGACAGTGAATTAGACACTTTTTGGAGGTGCATTTTAAAGGTATAATATGTAAAATTTTCACATTAAGATATCAGAACATAACAAGGCTTATATATATATTGTGTTGTACCTACATTATATTAGATCTTTCCAACAATGTTCAAATTCAGAGAAACCCGTAGTTTTTATCAATGTTTCATTTGGCCGCCTGTCAACGGCACCATATCCCCTTTACTAACATTAACATTAAAGTTTAACATTACTTGCGCCTGTTTGGTTAGAATGAAATGTGAATGTGAGTGAGGGTTGGGTGATGTCGACCAAACTGGCATGTGACAGCGTCTTCAGTGGAACCTGGGGATGGATGATGACACAGTGGGAGGGTGACACAACAACGAAAAGGAAACGAAAAACACATGTACAGCTTGTGGCTCACTGTGTTGTTCACTGACTTCACACAACTTTATGCTGTTACAGTAACGTAGCCTATATCAGAGAGTGTACTGATTCTATTATTCTATTCCCAACTATTAAATGAGTTTAGTTAGTATGTACTGAGCTGTACTGAAGAGAAAACATCACGATCAGGTATTCAGAAAAAATAGATGCAGAGTGGATTTACATCGTGCATGAAGACACGCTGACACAGCTGTGGACACCAGAGACTTGCGGTGTGAAAAAATAAAGCCTTGCCGAAAACACAACGTCATGATGACTGTTAGCCATCGGACCAACCCGAATGTGAAAATGCATCACTAAAAGTGATGTCAATAAAACATGATTTATTGTAAACGTGATTTTTGTAACATAGGCCCTGTTCAGACTTCGCATCGGAACCAATCACTCAGGATGCATGTTAATGTCAGGTCTGGTGGTGAAAACAACAACTCCAATGATGCCACTTCACAACATTAACATAATATCAGTAAATAAAAATGTATAAACGCCATGCTAAGATATTGAAATGTGGTATCAAACGACATGAAACGACACCAGACGTTTTTATCTAAACGATGTATTGGTATTTGCCACTCAGCCGTACGCACTTGTTTAAAAAAGTATGCTTTTTGGGCCATAGAAATCAATAAGATGACATCTTTTGCAGTGTAGTTTAAAATTTCTGACCTTGGTGCCAACACTGATCCCTCACAGTTGAAACATTGCAATCCTTCTGGACTCTGGATGTAACCCTGTTGTCTCTGTCGCCCTCTCAATACGTGCTCTTTGACAGCTTTTACGGGATTATCGCTGTGCGTTAACAGGGTCCTAAACAGCTGACCGGCACCGGGAATCGTGCTCGGACTTAGCCACCTGCTACATCACTGATCCAGATCCGCATAGCAGAGCAGAGATCGACACAGGAAGCGGCCTCTTGGGGGCAAAGATGGCGTCAAACGAGGCCGAGGTCCTTGGCCACCTCGCACACGGCAGGAAGTGTGGCTTCCTTGAGCATGGGCCGCGAGGTCAGAGGTCAGGGAACGGGATCGGCAGATTGCATTACTCCACCCAGATGTGGCAGCGTCAGGACTACCGTGGCTCCAGTCTGGAGGTGCCCCAAATGAAGCGTGACTGCCTGGAGAAACTGGAACCGCTATTTTGAGAAACGCCATTCCTCTTTGTGACAGGAGTGTATTGATCTCTTTTTTTAAAGTCTGTATTCATTTGATGGTTTTCTGGGTATGTTTGCTATTTTTAGGCCTCACATCTTTCTGCCTTGAAATATCAGTTTAACACTCTGTGAGGTACAGAGCAACTTCGCCAGAGTTGAAACTGTGCAAAAGTGTTCCTCAAGGCCAGCACTGCAGGAGAAATAGACCTATGTGTGTGTGTGTATATGAGGTATGGTACATGTGAGCCTTTACATAGCTCTGTTTTGGAGCCTGTTTATATTCTGGGTAAAATATTTCCAGTGGCTCTGTGGGTGCTGTGCTTCCTCACTTGCCTGTCTCTCCTGTCAAGGGTGATGAGCTCGGGAATGAAAAACAGGTGTGTGAGAAACGTGCAGATCGCTCCTTTATCTGCGCTCTCTTTTTGGCCTCTCTCCCAGCCTTGGTTTGAGTTGTGTTTTATGGCAAAGGAGGGGGTAAAACGAAGGAGAGAAAACACACAAGGAGAGAGGTCAATCGCAAAGAGAAGCGCGTTCAAACATGCCACAGTCAAGTGTTGAGGACGGTGCAGTGATATCACAGTGTTACTTGATCAACAATCATGAGCTCAACGATCAGCAAATCATCCTCAGAGAAAAAAAGAGAGTCGAAACTAAAGGTAGTCTCGGCTCTGTCAACAGATTAAGAAGGTTTTCTGGTGTTATTGTTTCTAATCTAACTCCATCACATGAGACGTTAGCGTCACAAAAGGACGCGCGTCTAAAGCTGCTCGCGTTTGTGAGGCTCCACTAAGATCATGTGTAAATGCATGTTTAAGATGTGTTAATCAACAACAGGAGGAACAGTGGTGATTAAGGCAATCAATCAGCCTATCTCATGAATAAAAGTGGTTACAAAGTCAGCGTTGTAATTAATCAGTGAAATTAGTGAAAAAATACAAGGAAATTAATAGCATAGTTTCATCGTGTCACTTTCCTTAGCGCTGGGCAAAATAAACATGCTTCATGGATAATTAGAATTATTTCATAAGAATAAAACCTTAGTGTTTCATAGTTTGACGAGTTGGTATTTTGCTCTTTTTCTCTCTTATAAGTATAACACTCAAACTGACTTTTTACAACCTAACAACGCAAAACTTTTCATTTGTGCCGTAATTACTTAATAATAAAGACATTATGCACAGCCTGTTAACCTTTGGTAAATAAGCCCTGTTAGAAACTAGTGTGATCGCCGTGACATGTGGAAGATGGTTTCTGGGAGAACACGTGTATCTATATTGCTAAGAAGCTAAGCAACTTGTTGTGATTTTTACATGCGTCATAGTATAGTGTTCCCCCAATCCACAAGGCCCCCCCCACGCCACCCCCCCTCCAGCCGCACTCAGCGCCCCACAGGCGACACAGGAGTCAGTTTACACAGCCCCGTATACCTGCCCACCCCCCACCGAGGTAGAGAGAGAGAGAGATAGAGATAGAGAGAAAGAGAGAGAGAGGTCGGGACTCCCTCTTTATCCCGCTGCTGCTGCCATGCAGCGGTCCGTCAGTGTGCCAACAGTCCGCGCAGAGCGCAGAGCGCAGCGTCACGGTCCCGGAGTAGTAGACCTTCTGTCACGGAGCGGATCTCCACACCTTTACAGGATTTGAAAGAAGTCATAGCGGATAAACTGAGCGAACGAGGTTAGTAACAAGCCGAGCGTCTTGTATATATTTTTGTGTGTGTGTGTGTGTGTGCGTGTGTGTGTGTAACGATCCGTTGTATGGAGACGTGGGCTGATTTGTGACATTTTTTGTGAAGTTTTCCGGGTACCGACCAGCGTGGATTCTGGTATGAAGCGGTTCGTCCGATCACTGATATTGTTTATTATCTACCTTCAGGTTTTACAGCGTGGCAGTATGGTTGTATGTACTGCTTAACGCTGGTGAAAGATTGGCATGGGCAGATCACACATTAACTGCACAAAGCGCATGTGATTTTTTTCCTTCGTTTTTATCTTTGACAATAGCTGCTCCTCTGACAGCTTGGAAACTACAGCTTAACTTATTACTGTAGGAGTGAAAGTCTATAGTACTTTACTCTAACTGCTTTATTCTCTGGTACAGTCTCTCTGTATCATTCTATTCAAATAATAACTTATTTCAGATTTGTCCAAATAACACAAGAACCGGAATAATGCATGTGCTGTAGGTTCACCAGGCTGCAGTTTGACTTCTTAAGAGTCATATCTTGGATCTTTATGGTGTGTTTATAACCGATGCCCTATAAGGTAAATTCTCCTTGGCAGTATGTCCGTCTGATGGATGTCAGGCTCTGTGTAGCTGCATAATCCATAAACAACAGACCTGGCTTTTGGTTTGACAGAGAACTGTTTTTGAGAACTTGACAAGTGGAGCAATTCATCATGTGCCATGTAAACCTATATCTGGACTCCCCTGGTTTAACTCAACCTTGAAGTCCAGTCATTAATAGCCAGTGGTATGGAGTGGTGGGAGAGAGGGCTGGAGATGATTGACCACTGAGCTGTGATTAAAGCAGATACAGTTGACCTGGGGCAGCAGGTTTATCCCATCTTAGCTCTGCTCTACGCTAAATATTTACATCTGGATGCAGTGAGGGGAGCAGGGAACGAGGCTCTGGCTTGAAACCATCTAATCAGGAAAGGAACGTTTTATAATCTCAAATCGGCATTACCCTACCAAGCTGTTCATTTATGAAAAGTAGGCTCATTACATCAGTTGCACTAAAAAATATACTCATTATAAAGCCTAAGACAGTGTTACCTGAGAACATACAAAAGAACAAAAGTAAGTCTGGGGACCTACAGTGTCATTATGCAGTCCACCCACTTCAAATGTGAAAAGGCTGTCTCTCGGAAGGAGACGTGCCCTGAAGGTCAACCCCCACCCCCCACCTTCACCTCTCTCTGCTGATACATTTGAGGCTCACGCATTCTGACTTTGTATGATCAGTGTGGGGTCAGGAGCATAAACAACTTAACCGTCAGACTAAACAGACCACACATGTCCTCCAAACACATTTATGCTGAGATTCATAACTGAGCACGTGTCAGTGTGGCCGGTGTGTGGATTTAATTTACGCTTTTTGATGCAGATCATGCGCTGGCAGGGGTGCTTCTTTACTCTGTCTTTCCAGTGGAGAGGATGATTTTTTTTTTTTTTTAGCTCCCTGCACGAAGCTCTGCTGTAGTAAAAAAAAAAAAAAAAAGATAAACTACTCCCTTAGTTTTTGTTGATGCCTGAAAGAAACGCATGACATATTAATTGTTACGAGGTTTAGGCATGTCTGCCTGTCCATCTTTTCGTGAGTCATCTTTTGCTTTTGTTGAATCCCTCAAATCTGGCCTGGCTTGCCTCCTGGTCGTAAAACTAAAATGAGTCATAGATCATAAACACCTACAGTAAACATCAATCGCTCATCCTGTGCACATTTAGACGCAGGATGCAAACTTCTCTCGGGCCGAACACCTATCTGTAAAATTCCGGTGTGTGGAGCAGTCTCTTTTTTTTCCTCCCTCGAATCATGTGGCTAATTTTCCAGCTGTAATACGGCTGCATCTGTGTTTGATGCTGATCCCAGCGGAGCAGACAAGAATACTTCCTCCCATTACAGAGAGTGCAGAACCCATGGGCAGCGGCACAGAGCTGCTCTCTGCAATCTCCGTCAGGGGTGTTGACAGGAGCCCTGACATCATTAACATGACTAAATGAAATGCAATTTAGGTCTTTGCCTTGCAGCACCAGCAGTGATATGCATGATAGTGGTGTGGGTGGTGCAAAACTTAAAAAAAAAACTCTAGGGGAGATGCAGCTTTATCATAGATTATATAAAAGAAGTGGATGTAGCCACGGTGATGTCACCCTTTAGTATTTTTGGCCGTCGCCATCTTGGCTTTTTGGAGCCAGATATTACCATATTTGGACAAGAGGGTGGAGCTGGGGACGCACGAGGGGTAAAACTCGCCAAGCCAACGCTAATTTACTTAAAACACCAGTCGCACGATCACACTGCTAACCAAGAAATGTTATGTTAAAATGGCATCAAATTCTTTCAGCTATGTTAGCACATGCAGTGCTGTTACAATTGTAATGTCCACTATAAATATAATGCTATACCAAATTAATGCTACCAATAGCTAATGTCGCTATGCTAACAGGCTGGGTATCGTAATAAAGTCAGCTAACAGTAAATGGCACAAAGTACCTTTAGCTATTTGCTAAATGTTTACACATACAGTCTGTGTCTGATAACGGCAATAACACACATTAACACACTAATTAGTACTAGCTGGCCTAAGCTAGCAAGCGTGCTGACAGACCATATAATGCAACTCCAAATTAATGTTAACATTAGCTAATGTAGCTATGCTAAGAGGCTGGGTATTGCACTAAAGTGACAGTAATACATATAGAAACTATAAATACATATAGTTGTGTGATAGTAAGATTAATGTATAAAGAGACTAATAAGCACTAGCCTAATTAGCACCTACCTGACAGACCATATGCAGCACTGAATTCATTCTAACATGCAATGCTGATAGTATTGTAATTAAATCATAATCAACTTCATGAAGCAGTTGCATAACACAATACTTTGACAGTCTTAGTGTAACTTCTTCACCACAACTACAGTAGAGCTGTTTGTTAAGAAGAAATTTCACTGGAGAGAAGTTCAACTCAACTGGAGACAGGCTTTTTTATTTATTTTTATTTTTTTTGGAGCCAGCATCTAGTGGCCGTCAGTGGCCTACATCCACACTGGCTTCAATTTCGAGCTGTGGGTTTTCCTCCTTAATCTTGACTTGGTTTTGTATTCTATTTTCTTAAACATATCCATGCATTCACCACATTACAGCCATCTAAACAGAAGCTGGGAAGCCACTGCCAACGACCTTTGCATTGTCTTGCACAGGTCAAGACTATCTCATGGTATAAAATAGCACACCAAGACCATTATTTTTCACTTTTCTCCTTCTTCGTCTTTACTTTACACTGTTTTTTGAGGCTCCGCAAATGTATGATCTGATTGTTTCGAGCCACATCAGTGCTGACTGTGGAGAACAAGCGGAAGCCGCAGGATATTTCATGGTTTTAGTTCACAGTGGGCCACTCATATGTTTCATATCACTTAAAGTTCAGCTACACGCTGAAAGCATGGTTTGGGTTCCTTACAGAGCATAGTCTTAAAAACATCACATTTTAAGATGGAGGCAAAACATTTGTTATGTTTAATCCCCATGGTGTTTTGTGGTTACATGTAAAGACCCCCAAGTTATGGCGGAAAGCTGACGTTTCTAATTAGAGGGGTAAAATGTAACCTGCCAATGACATCATCTCCCCCCCAAGCGTTGTGTTAAAGAAGTGAGTGTGTGTCACTGAAAAGCAGCTGGTTTTAGACGTTTCACATTCACAACAGTGTGAGACTTCAAACGCAGCCCGTCAGCCTTATAATTTAGCTTTATTGCTCCTTATCGCCTTGTTTGGGCCATTGTGCCGACGGTCTCTGGGAACTTCCTCACTCACCGTTTTCAGCAGGAAGAACGATCTGAAAAAGAGGAAGAAGTTGTCAGAAAAGTCACAGGTTCTCAGCTGCATTCAACGTGTAAACAACATCAGCCAGTCACCCTGTGATAAAGTAATACCCACTCTTACGAAGGACCGCTGGCTGAAATGAGGAGTAAAACCTGCAATCTATATAACAAGCAAGTAGTTCTTCTGTTTTGTAAACACATCGTGGAATCATATTCATTGCAGTTATGAATTTGCTGAGCAAAGATGTGTTCAAAATGGATGGGCGCGTGTACCATTTTGGAATTAAACCTTTACTTGTAGGTTTATCTCTGTTGGATTATTTATGAACGTTCACTCTGGAGAAATGCTTTGAATAAGTTTTAGCTCACTCACAGAAGTCAAAATTTGCACCAGATGCATATCTTTTAACGGATAAGATCACAATGAGAATCAGTCTTGTCATTTTCTAAACCCTGAAGTCATTTTCTGCTGTTGCATCACATCCATCTCTATGGGCTCATAACTCAATCCATAATTTATTGTGGGCAACAAAATCATGCAACATGATCTGACAGATCTCCATCTCCTGACAGTCCCCAGTGTGTGGGTGACAGCTGTGAGAGCAGCGCTTCTCCCCGTTGCTCTCACATCCCCGTAATTGTTCACAGTCCAACCGGGCGCCTCTGTAGCTCTGCCACATCAGATAACGCTCAACTGTGCCTCACTGCGTCCGCTCAACCATGAGGACGACGGGATGACACAGCTCTGGACATTCCCTTTGACACAGGAGGGGAGCATCCATGCAGCTCCACAAACTCCTCCAGCTCCTCCAGATGTTTTCTGATTCTGACAGAAGTGAAAGAGGAGGAGGAGGAGGAAGAGACGAGGGACAGAGTAAGGCGCGGGGGGTGGGTCTCTTCTCGTTCTGTGCCACTCTGTTTGTGGGGAAGCAGGTTGGTCGATGGGTAATAAGACAAGACAGCCAGCAGGTTCAGCAGAGGTTAACAGCTAAGCGTAGATGGCAGTGAGCAAAAACAGAAGAGCACAGTAGAGGGTCTTAGCCTGAGATGTTTTTGGAAATCCTTACTCTTGTTTTTGTGGTTTTGGGAAGGAAATAGGCTTGTTTGAAGTGTCGTTCAGAGAGATTAGGGTTCAAATTTGCTTTGACATTTCGCATAACTCTACAACGGTTATTTTCAGGATTGATTTATTAAAATACTGATTATTTCCCCAGAATATCAAGGATCTGGTTGTTTTGGTAGGTTTTTTTTCCCATCAACAATTAAGAACTCAAAGATATACCGTTTAGTATCACATTAGGGAGAAAATACGGACACTGTGACTTTTGCTCTAAAGGTGTAATATGTAACATTTCTGCATTAAAATATCTTAAAATGACTAGTCCTACGTATACAGTTTGTTGGCTTATGTACTTACAATATATCGACAATATTCAAATTCAGACAAATCCATAATTTTTTTCGATGTAATGCCAATAGTAAAAAGAGAAAAGATGGTAGGACATTCTGATTTTGAGACAAAGTAAAAGCTAAAAAAAAGAAGGTATTTTTCCTGTTAAGAAACCATTGTTATTGGCCTTTACATTGTCCAGTTCAGTTGAGCAGTATTTTTGACTAGAGTACACATTTTTTTATCATTACTTTATTTGCCATTTTGGTTAAGCTAACCGTAAAACGCATCTAATGTTAAATGATCATGCAACATTATGTTAGCTAATGTTACTTGCAGCTATTTAATTAGAATGAAAAAGAGATTTTCATCGACAGTAGTGGTGAAAACAACAACTCCTATGATCCCACGCTACTTATACTCCACCAACAAACACTTATTTAATACGGTCTTATTTTAGGAAGTGTTAGCGGAGTATTGTATTTGGATAAAGACGCTGTATGTGGTCAGTCTGTGTAAATTAGTGTTCAGCTGTGCAGACAAGAAATCAATGTTTGATGGGGGTCTGGTACTACAGCTACAGATGACCCAGTATTTGGGGACAAAGCACAGCTGGAGCAGCTTTAAGCTCTAACAAACCCCAAACAGCCCTGTGACAAGTGAGTCGCAGGTTCGTGTAAATCTTTTACGTCGTCAAAATGTGTTTACAATTCTGCAAATTTGTGTGAATGTCCTTTTGGTAACCTGTTGCAACTGTGTGAAAAAGGGATGGGGTTAGTCAGATGTTATGTTGCTTTTCATCTCTTCTGGTCCCCTTTAAGATTTCTGTATTGAATTGCTCTCTGTGTACGTCTACAGCGATGTTCTCTGAAGACTGAAGCTCAGTCAAATCTGCCTCATCTCCATCATTCTTCGTCTAAAAACTAAAACAGTGACTCACTCTCCCTAAATACACTTCTTCTGTAAGTCAGCTTTTACAGGTGTGTGATTTAACACCACTAACCGTGTTTTGACATTTTAGTCGCTCTTTGCAAGTCTAGCAGCCACTATCCATTGAACCGTCTTTTAGCGCTTCGTGGAAGCAGACATATGCCTGGCAGAGTGAAAAATGTGCCGACTTGGTGAAATAAAACATCTGGCAGCTCGCCAGACAGAGCTGTCTTTCAGAGCATTCACACCAGCTGAGAGCTTAATGAGAGTTCACAGTGTGGGAACAGACCTTCATAATTTAAGACTCTGGGAGATTGAGGGATGTGACCAGATTCAAGTCTCTATACTGTACTGTATAAACAGCCTAAGGACAGGGCTTTTTTTTTTTTTGAGGGGGGAATCTGAGTTGCCCTGAGTTGCACAGTGCATTGCCAGTCCAGGCCGGTGCTGCACACACACACACACACACACACATACAGTGGGTCACTGTGGTTTGTACTGCTGGTCACATAAGCCAGGCTGGCATGTGGAGGGAGCAGCAGCAGTGGTCATATTTTACACAACAATGCAGTCCAGAGCTGGGATGGCTGCTCGGTGTTACCCAGATCTGGGACGCATGGTATATAAACTCAGCCCTAACCACACTACCCCCTCACACACACACACACACACACATACATTTGACAGTATAGCAGTCAAGACAAATGAATCTTGCATTGTCTCCTATCAAACCCAAGCAACAGACTTTTTAACCTACTGGACACAGTTGGAGCTGCAAGTCATGGAAGATTTGTGGACAAAGAAAGCGTGAATTTAAAAGAACACACACACGTACCCTCTTATACAGATCTGCGGACGAAAAAAAAACACACATTCAATTACCGTTACATTCAGGTCATTACCACAAGAGGGAAAAACTAATGCATTCAGTACAGGCTCATGAGTAGGAAATGTGCCTGTACTAAATGCATTACATGGGTAAGTAAACTTTTTCAGCACATGTGCAGGTTAAGCCGTTTCTCATAATGGATGCACTCATGCTTTGCAGACGGGTGCGGTCATAAAAAGAGATCTCCCGCACTTCATATTTGAAACTAAAGTTGATATATACTGACAGAGTACGAAGAGAAGCACTCACACATAGCATCGAGCCATGTGTCATCAACTTGTAAGTGTTTAAGATGCATTAGCTGACTCATCCACAATGAACTATCACATCACAGGATTAACATTCCTGGACTGATAGGTTTGCTCAGGTGTCTTTCTGTCTCACTGTCGAGTATTATTAGTAGTTGGCACAGTGCACCCGGCGTAGAGATTAAATCAGAAGTCACTGGTAGAGCCACTATTGTTGTTATTATGTAAAATAGAATTGAAGAGGCATTTTTCTATCAAATGGACTGGAATTTTCATTGGCGAAGAAAATGTTTTTGCTTGAAAACTTTAGCTGCAAAAGTCAACAATGAGTCATAAACTTTATAGGTCAGCGCTGTGTTGTTATCAGCTGTTAACAGTACCTTTCCGGCCCTTAGCTAAGAGACGAAAGAGGACTTGCCCGGCGCTGTTGATTAAAGCAAGAATAAATATGAGCCTGTTATCTGAGAAGACATTATCTGTGTTAGCGCTGAATGGGTGTTACAGCGCTGATACAGGCCTGACTTACAGTATAACAGGTGTTATAGGTTGATTATGGTAAAATGTGGGAATAGTTGCTTTAATTATTACCTTCATTTAATGATATAATGCCAAGAGTTTGAGTTTTTGATGTTAAGTAGTTGTAATCTCTACTTACTCTGTAGTGATGACTCTTTCCTTTTGCTCGCCACATTTTAACATAAATATCTGTACTTTCTACTCCAGTGCATATCACGCATGACAGTAAAAGACGTAACAAGGCCAAACAGACAAAATAGAGGGGCTTAATCGTGGAGAAAAGGTGTCGCCCGCTAAATTTACAAGTCACCTCTTATGCTAATTAAACCAATTAGCCTCTACATTTTAAAGCCTTTCTGTTTTTTTCTGAGTGGAACACGCTTGCTGTCTTTGGTAGACAACTGTCTCCACTCTTGACCTTCATCTTTAGCAAATATTGATTTGTACTTGCACGTACACTCAACGTGTTCCAGAGTGGCACATTATCTTATCACTGTCATCTCAAAGTCTGCACAAGTCTGCCTTCTCTAGTTCGTGGCTCCAGCTCTCCTCTGTCCCTGCGATGGTTTTGCTTTGAATGGAAAAAAGAGCAGCAGCGAGTGAGTTAAGAGCCCATCTTGTCCATTTTACGGTTTGGGAGGAGGTCTGTTCGGGTCGAGGGGTCCCTTAAGTCGTCCCAGGTGGCCTACTGCCGCTCCACATGAATGTGGAGAAAGCCTTGCGCAGCCTCTAACTGTAGATCAAGCAGCTAATGACTCTCCAGGCCTCGCAAGGGTGATGGGATTTACAATTGGCTGTCTGGCTTTAAGGGCACAGTAGCCTATGTGTCCTGTGGCTGCATCTCTTACATTTTATTGTCACCATGTTGTTATTTGTCCTTTTCCCTCCCTGACTAATGAGGCAGAGCAACCAGGTCAAGTCTTATCTGTGGACCTGGAGAAAGACTATTGTTGTGGCCCATTAATAATGCAAAGAAAAGCCGTTGTGTCTCTTTGTTCGGAGGACTGAAGGCGACACCTCCTTTTCTTTGCCCTGCCCCTTAACAGACTTGCTTAAGTTCTGCGCCTGTAAGGCCGCTTAATGACCGAACGAGACAAAGTCATGAATTCTGGCTCATTAGAGGCCACGTCGATGCTTTATATTCACACTGTAGAAAATCGATGTGTACAGATGCCCCACGAGGACACAAAGACAGAGCTGTGGTTAACGTTTGAACATTCAGACACTGGGGTCCATTAGTGATGATTGTTAGTCCATGTCATTCTTAATGGCGGTGCCAGATGTTAGGATAAAGAAAGCGAGAAGTGCGAGGCGGCAAAGAAAGAGAGGAGAGACTTAGAAAATGGCCAGTTGGTTTCTTGCCAGCAGCAGATGCCTCTCATCTGTCCAAAGATTAATTTGACAGGTAAGCATGCTCAATACATTCCCCAGAGCTTCAAAGGTGGTCCTTGTGAATTTATTAACCTCTTATCTGTTTACCCCACCGAATACATAATTCACAGAACTTCCTGTAACCTTCTGATCCAAGGCCAGCTGGTTTTTCTTTGGATACGCCCATCAAGTCTAGTTGAAGCTTTTCTTCTGTGGGCTCTCGAAGCAAACAAACACTTCCTGGATTTACAAAAAAATGTTAAGCCTCTTTCTGGGGCACCGCTTTCAAATAACAAAAATGGGCACGTATGTGTGCATGCGATGTTATAATTGATAACAAAACTTGAACGTGACCTGCTTTGTGTTCTCATGGGGTCAAATGCAAGTAGCCCAAACAACGCTGTTGATTAAAAGGAAAATTAAATACACAGTACACAGTAAAAGTACGCAGTCCCTTCCTTCGACGGGTCTCTGTCAGCGCTGTCCGAACATCTTGATGTAGCATGACCGAAAACATCTGGATCCTCTTTAGCTGCATGGGGGCGCCTGGTTAAGCATCCCCTGCAGGCCGGGCCAATCCGTTTCACAGGGAGGAAAGACAAGGAAGCAACACGGTGGATTAAAGAACAGAAGAATGCAAAGTGTTAGAGAGGGGTCACAAACTTAACATGGTGAACTGGCAATGGTGAAGCCTACATGAGGAGATGAGGAGACCAAACTGTTCTTCAGTTCCACCCTTGAAAAACACATCAAGACCATTTTAGATGGAGCACAGCAACTGAATGCTCTTCATTCGCTCCGAACAAGTTCATTCAACTTGCCTAATTTGCATTCTCTTTTTGGTGTTCTTTTTTGTGAAATTTGAAAAGTTCGCTTCATAATTGTAACAATGCATTTTTGGTCATTTTCCTAATCGATTAAAGGTTTAATATGTAAGATGTACATGCTCACGTACACGAGTGAAGTTAGTGTTGGAGTCTGTGTTGTGCTGGGAGTCGTTTGTTGACATTAGCTAACTCCGTTTCTGAGCTAACAACTGTCTCCATTGCCTACATTCATGATAACAGGTTTTTCTGTGGAAATCCTTACACGTGCTCCCACGTTCTTCAGTGCCTTTAATCCCTGCTCCTCTACAGCAGCTATAGCTAAGTTAAAACTAGCTACTGTTAACTTAGAAATGCAGTCAGCTAACACCACCAAACGACCAGTTCCCAGCACAAAACCGACTCGGACACAAACTGCATCTAAGCACACAAGCATACATTCATTTTACATATTGAACCTTTAACGGTTTAGGTAAAATAGCCACTAACATGAGGCTAACATGAGCCAGCTGTGGGCCTCACATTGAGCCTTATGCAACAATTCAACTATAAATCAGTATGCTCCTTATAAAATGCTTGACAAATTTGTCAAATATCATCTGAAATCCCTCCACCCACACTTTTCCAAGGCCAGTGGGAGGCTGCATCCAAAATGTTTATAATATTTTTATTTTTTTTTACAGGCGTAGGCACAAGTTTTACTTCTCTCTGTGAAAAATGAAAAGTAAAACATTTCAAAATTGATAGTTTTGAGTCACACACAATGTTTTCTTTTTGTAAAATGTAAAAGTCTCTATATGAAGTCCAATGTGTGCCCAATTTAGACAAATCTGATAAGACTAAGGTATATAGAGCAGGAAAGAGGGAGGGTATGTACGTATACAGGGTGTATACAGGAAGAGAGTGATAGATTAGAGAGGAAAATGAGAGGGTAAAGAGGCCCTGTGTCAGATACAGGACATGCACAGAGATGAAATGTGGGAAGGAGAGTCCAGAGCATGAAAAACACAAGGTTAGTTCGAAAAGGGAAGGAGGAGGAGGAGGAGGGGGTGATAGAGATGAGAAAAGAGAATGATGGGAAGCGTTGAGGTTAAAGACGACCTACAATGAAGTCCTCTAAAACAAGAGAGACTCTCCAGCTGTCTCACGCTTTTCACAAGCCTCAAGATCACAGGAGTAGGTGCTGGCTACTAATTTAGCTCATTATGGTCAATGGACCTAATGGTGGCTATTGTTCTCCTGCAAATCCCAGAGTCACTGGTTCAACCCTGTGTGTGAGAGAGAAAGACTCCCAGAGATTTATTTAGTTGCGTGGACACATTTGAGTTTTTTTTTTAGCTGGTTCTCACAGCATTTTGAGTGTTAAGGCTTCACAGTGATCTTGACCTTTGG
Source organism: Coranthus polyacanthus (assembly GCA_037367275.1). NCBI lineage: Eukaryota > Metazoa > Chordata > Actinopteri > Kurtiformes > Apogonidae > Coranthus > Coranthus polyacanthus. Next base: position 4,679,657 of record JAPQRN010000009.1, on the reverse strand, counting down.
CCACCAAAATTGTTTCAGTTCATTCTTGCAGCCAGGAGAACCTTTGTGCCAAATTTTTGTACCATTCTCTCAAACCACTAGGTAATGTTAGCTGATTTGACAGAAAAATACTGGTGACAGGAAGAAGCATTTCTGCACATGTGTAAAATAATTCGGCGTTCCGGCATTATTCGACACCGTTTTGACAGTCAGTCAAAAAAAAAAAAAAAAAAGTAGATTCTATGGCAGTTCATGGTGTCTTTTTGTTTGGTTGGGTCTTGGGGGAAACGTCAAATTTCTCTTTCAGGTGTCAAGCTGAAAAAGTTTGCGACATTATGTCAACGAGATGCCCTCACAGAGATAGAGAAACGAACCCGTGTGTACCGATTCTCCACTACAACCTTTTTATCGTGCGTGTTCCTTTCAGCTCGGTCTTGAACATTTTATTAATTTATGCACACACTGTTGTTTACATTCAGGACCTTTTCTTGTGTCCAACCATCAGCTAAACACTGTGACTCATATTTAGTCCAAAATACCACTTAGAGCAGGAGATAACCTCAGAAAGCATCTGTTTTCCTTCAAGCGTTAATGTCACATTCAATGAAAGCGTAGAACCAAGGAAATACAAGAGAAATAGGACATATAAGGATAGTGGATTTTACAATTATGGCTGCTGGGTCAGTAGGGATTACCATTGCTGTATCCATAGATATTGCCCCTTGTATTCTTCAAATGAATGTGATTTTGCCTACTTTAGCCCCATCCCCTTCAATGGAAAGCCCACGTCAGGATTAATGACTTTGTTTAGGCCCCTGTGGTGATAATCCCCTTTAACGCTTCACTAGCATTAGGCTGCCACTTTTCCTTTTTAAAATCAGACGGGGAACAGATTGCACCGGAAGAGAGGTGTCCAATAAATACCTTAACTCCAGCTATGAACCTTAACCTCTCCTCCCCGCATCCTCCTCACTTTCTACCCATTTTTCTCGGTTTGAAGCCCACTCCAAACCCTTCCCCTCCACACCTGTTGTTATTTTTTTTCCCCGGAGATCTACCCAAACAATGGCTGACTTTCCCGAGCTCTGGCTGCCAGACATCTGGAAAAATGGACTAGCTGACTGTTGCCTCCCTCCTTTTCCCAGTGAATTTATAGCAGTTTGCCATTTGATGGGTGTTTCTCAGTGAGGGGTGTGGAGGCCGAATGAGGTAGAGTTACGTGAAATCTCACCTTCCAAAGTGTCAACAGTAGTTTAGTCATTAGTAATTTGGTAGTAGTAGAACAGATAGTAATGTAAACAGTGATTAGTGTTGTTTTAATATTAAACGCCTTTTAAATGTTAGTTAATGTGCTTATTATGGAATCCAAATACAACCAATGTGCCTCAGTGTCGAACTCTATGAATGTAGGTTTCAGGTTTTCAACTTTGATGGTGACACTTTATTGATATAAAGATGTGTTTGAGTTTGATGACGTGTACAGTCTTGCAAAAATCTCATTTTTTAGCAGTGACTTAACTTGATATTGATGATGTATGCAGCAAGAGAACGCATTTTTCCTGAGTAAAATATTTCTGATTAAAAAAACATTTAAGTGTGAATTTGAGACAAAATCATTTCATCAGAAAAACGGCGTAAACTGAGGCCCTGTCAACACTGGTACAGATATTTTCCTCTACGTCTCGGCCTCTTATCCACATGCTAATGATGTTTTAGATTTTTGAAAAAAACCTTCCAAAGTGAAGATTAAAAAAACAAACAAACTCTGGTCTATGTGTATCTGTGTCGATTGTGTAATAAGCATTACCTGAAACAACATCAACCTTTGCAGATATATAGGATGCTGGTTTCTTAATTCAGTTGGACAACAAATGACATGTTCACAACTTATCATGGCATTGCAGCTCAGTTTCATTGACAGGGAAAAGCCTGTGTGTGTGCGTTGAATATTACTTGATCCACAGCATCTATAGTTGTCTCAACATTCTCACGTGTACAGAGATATTTTGTAAAAATGAAGGTCATGGACAGTTAAATTTATCGACATTGGTGTAGACTAAGCCTGAATTTTAGTTTGCTTTTATTTTCTATTTTATTTTTCTGAGCCTCTCATGGGTGAAGTGCTGCTTGTCTAGACTCATGCCCTTTGCTGCACTGTGTTACTTTACTGTTTACTATCTCGTAAATGAAGAAGGCATAAGAAGTGTTTGTGTGTTCACTGTTCACAGTCACACATTTTGTCCTAAGGGATGATGCATAGATCCTTTTTCCTGCCAAAGGTGGTTTTTCATTGTTTTCCCTCACGTGAAGGACAAGCTAAAATAGCACTTAACAATAGTTGCAGCAGACCGGAGGGAAGAATAAACACAACAATATAACACCCTCCTGCTGTCTAGCGCTGCACAAGGAGCGTTTATTCCTCCAGATGGACTCTTAATACATTTTGAATGGAGGTGAATGAAACCCAAGCGTCACCTGTGCTCCTGGGTATTTGTAAAAGTTATAAAGAGCTGTTCTTTGTCTGAACCCACGTGGCGGCCTCTCCTTGCCTCTTTTTACAGATGTGAAAAGGTGCAGATAAAGTAAAGGCCTGCGAATTTGCAGCCCTCCTTCCTTTACAGGGAAGCTTCTTATTGCCTTGTGCTGACACACACACATGCTCATGGGCTCAGCTATAAAAGTAGAGCACGATACACAAATAAACGCGTGGCTGTATGTGCATACACGCATACATACATGCACACATACATAGACGTGGGATAAGACACATGCGCTGGGATGTTTTCAAACTATAAATACTCCTTGGGCTGAGCCTTTCCCGATATAGGCACGTGCAAGCACCTCCCCCCACTTTTCCTTCCTAAATCTTCATATAGCATGAACACTAAAGATATGGAACATGTCTCTCCACAGAACACATCATAAATAAGAAACGCAGTAGAGTGAAACGAAAGCTGTCAAACTGTGACTAGGTTGAGAAGTGTATTCGTTTACTTAAGCTGTACTTTAGTCGTATATAAAACAGCATACATTTAGTTTTCAGGAGAGCTGTTTGTTTTTCTGGAAGATTTCTGCTGCGAGAAAGAGTTTCTGTTATGTCGAAGTGTAGTCATACCACCTTTTTGTGCTCGACGTTCTCAGTAAACAGTCATGGGTATTTTCTGCCAAGTGATATTTTGAGCTCATTTTTTTTTTTAAATGACGGGGTGTGAAAATGATAATTCAGCATAGCTTCCTGCCTCCAAACGTAAAGGAGGCAGACGTGTCACCGTCCTGTGTGGACAACAGACAGCGTTGCTTTTAATTATCATTTATCCAGCACTTGCAGGATGATGCAATCTCATATGGACAACAAACATCCCTTGAATTAAAAATAAACAGGAATTACTGTTGTATGTTGACAGATGCAAAGCTGTGAAAAAAGAAACACTTTACAGGAGACAATACAGGTGTGTGTGTGTTGCCAAATGCCTTAAACTGTT
>JAPQRN010000009.1:4612161-4634490 GCA_037367275.1 Coranthus polyacanthus | reverse complement strand
TATTATTATTATTATTATTATTATTATTATTATTATTATTCATTATTGCAACTTTGGAAATAATTATAAGGCCACTTGTGGTTTTCTATACAAATTCAATATACTGGTCATTCAAATGACTTTTTAATATTCTGTTCTCGGGATATTAATTGTCATTGTTTTTCAATATCACATGTTCTTAATTCATATGTTACTTGTTATTGTGAAAATTGGGTTTTTGTTGTCTTTTGCCAGATTTTTGACTTGACTTTTCAAAGCTTTTCCAAAGCTGTACATACTTTAATGTTGAGAGCAAATGAAAAGTAATAGGTCAGTTAGTTCAACTCAATAAATGCGTCTGTAATGCATTACACGAATATACAAAACTCAAGGCCTTAATAATGTTAATAAGCATCTCGTAAGGACTTGAAATCCGTTACCTATTAAAGGTTCACTGTGTAATATTTAGTGACATCTAGTGGTGAAGTTATACCCCCATCTCCTCCGCATACGCTGGCCACAAAAATCATGGAAGGTAGGTGATGGTAATGCATCTCTGGTGACCTGCTCCTTCTGTAGATATAAACGACTCATTCTAAGGTTAAGAAAACACAACAATTCCCATTTTTTTGTGACTATACACTAATAAAAACAATAACTATGAATATTATATTCCATTTCTGTAACTGGATCTTCCTAAACCCCCCTAACTCTTACACACTGGAAATCAACTAACATTTATTACATGGTTTTTAATATAATATAAAGTGTTACTGGGGGAAGAAAAATAAAGCATAGAGCGTCTAAAGAAAGTGGAGGTAAATTCCTTGTGAAGTTTCATCATTAAAAGCCGTTCACACCCACACAGGTGTTTTCAATCACTCTGGCAGATTATGCCGAGCATGGCGGTCATCAAACTTACGAACTAATTAAATGCAGTTCACGGATTAGTTTTGCCTCTAACAGGTGAAACAAACGTACAGGAGGGATGCGTCGGTCAGACCAGAGTGAGGAGACGTGAGGCGACATTAAAACACCTGTGTGGGTGCACTGTGGCCGTTCAAAAGGGACTTCTACGATAGCTGTACTGTACAGGTGCAAATGCTTCCTCCTCTCCAGTTTCTCTCTTTCCAGGCAGCTAGTTGGTTTTGGTCATGCTCTTCGTCTTCAGCTCTGCCAACTTGCTGGTGACAAAGTTCCACTTGAAGGATGGATCCTGGCCGCCTCCTCCTCCACCTCCTCCTCCTCCTGCTCCTCCTCCCAGGGAGACATACTTTGAGAAGCTGTTGTTGCCGCTCCGTCCTCCGTCTTCGCTCTCTCCCTGTGCGATCTGCCCATCCTGCCTCTCCTCCCCTCCCGCCTCTGTCACCCCCTCCTCACCCTGCCCCGCAGCCGCCGCCTCGTTGGCTGCAGCGGCAGCCGCCGCCGCTTCCGCCTGCTTCTTGGCCGCCCAGTTGGATGCAAAACTATCCCAGAATCCTGAGCGCCGAGAGGGTCGCGGAGGTTCCTCTGGCTTCACTGCGAGTGGACTGGGAGTTCAGAGACAGGGGTGAGGTTAGATTTTGAGACTGATACAAAGATGAAGAAACAGATTCAGTAGCACTGATTCCAGAATAACTTAAAACTAAATGTGAAATTTTTTTCAGGAGAATTTCGCTGTTTTTTCTACACGTTTGGACCTCCTTAACGTTACGTTTTCTCTGTTAAATGCTTCAGTTGTTACAGTTAAAGGTTCAGCGTGTGATATTTAGTGAAATCTAGTGGTGGAGTTGCAGATTGTACCGCTCTGCCTTCACCCTGACCCTCACCTACAGTGGCCTTTAGAAAAAGAGTTTGTTCTGTCCGTTCTGGGCTTTTTAGTCAAGGGGATACACATCTGATCTACACTCAAACATCGTCACACGTAAAGTAACGTCAAATATAAAGAAGAAGAAGAAGCTATTGTAGGAACATGGCGGACTCTGTGGAGGCAACCCGCTCCCTCTGTAGATATAAACGGCTCATTGTTCTCTTTTTTTGCGTGATTACACACAAATGAAAACGTTTCTGTAGCTAGATCCTAAAACCCTGTAAATCTCACACACTGGACCTTTAACTTACAAAAACTTTGACTTTTCAATCAAATATCGTCCATTAATCACCCAGTTACTTCTCGCTGGTTTGAAACAGTGTTTTCAATATACATCACATACAAAAGCCTCGCTCGAGACCCACTGGCCACAGACGGCACTAGGTGCACAAATATTGTCTTATCGGGAAAGGAAAACAGACGAACAACAACAGAACAGTATTTGCACTCACTGGTCAGCGACGGGTGGACTCTCAGTCTCCTCCAGAAGCTGGTGTTCATCCTCTTTGTTAAAGAGAGCTGACAGTTTGTTCCAGCTTTTAGCTCCGGCGCCCTGCATCTGGACACAACCACAACCACACAGGGTCAAAAGCCAAACAAGAGACACATCTGGGCACTTTTTTTCTAGGTTCAACTCGTCACATCCATGTACCCAACGTGTCGAGTGCACCTTCCATTCATGCAGTTAAATCAAAAGTAATCTACGTCTTCCACCTAAATATCCTAAAATCATTGCACACGCTGCCCACGTTCACATACTTTCCGGGCTATCTGGGAGACGGCAGTGGGCCCCTCATCCTCCTGAACTGGACTCACATCGTTCTCCACCTCACTGACCTGCAGCAGCAGAGAAAAACAACACAGTTATTCACAATACGTGGCTTGATGTGAGAATCAGTGTTGACAGTTGTTGCTCTCTGTGCGATATGTGATCAGTAATGCCAGATAAGTCCCATAATGAACAGTAATCACTCTTCTCACATGACATCTTTCCAAACAGTCAAGCCTCCTGTTGGTTCTCATCAACCACTGATCGTATTCTTTTTACGAATCAGACATTTGATGTATTTTATATTGAATGTAGTGACTAACATTTCAATACATTTGTGTTTTCTGGAACTGCATGTTTATGTCTTGTGATCATGATGATAATTTACTCAAAATCAGATCATTTTAAGCCTCTGGAACAATATTTGAGCATTTCTCATGCGGTAATGCTGTTGATAACAGATTAATATATACCGCCATCTAGTGCATATTTTGGACACTACAATAGACAGTGTTAACTTATGGAAAACAATGAAAGAAACCGGAAACGTTACAGATATGAAGGTGTTAATCAAATGTCTTGGGGCCGGATTACAGGCGACTTTGGAAAAATTGAACTTTTCTTCCCCATAAATGTTATTTTCATGTATGGATGTTTTTTTTTTTTGTTGATACGATAAGTGACGAGCACTTGAGCAGTATCTCCACGTCAGTGTGTGTTTTGACATGAGGAAAGGTCGTAGTAATACACTTTAGTCGTGTCATATTTCACAAGTACACACAGAGCAATGTCAACTGAAATAGCACCGATGACAACTTTGCAGATCCATCTAAATGGAAACTATTTCCAAACACACACACACACAGAGTATTCCCCGTCCTCCCCACACAGGCCTTGGTATTGCGAGACATTGCATTACGGAGCTAGTATCAGCTGGCTTGTCTGAGTACACCCTAAGGCCCTGCATGGCTATCTATCTGTCTCTTCCCTCCTGTCAGTCAGTCAGTGGAACGCCAACTAATCCGTTTGTTCAGATCCCCGTGCAGGATCGGGTTTCTCCAGGCCAGTCCTGAGATCTGGGTCAGTGCGATGCTGCCTTTGCTTTTACGGGTGCATATAGATTGTAATATTGTCAGCATGCACGGTACTTAAGGTGCCATGCCCGGATTAGATTTTTGTAGAGGTTTAGAGAGTGTATCGAGACGAAGACAAGTCCAGGACCAGACCGGACGCACAGCAAGGTTTTCAAATACTACAGATTGATATGGTATGAGGGGTGAGATGATGCCCCGTTCTGGCGAGTAGGCAGCCTGTGGAAAACCCAATGAAGAACCAGCAAAAAGTTTTGCACCTAAAATAAATGTTTGTCAGCAAATAAATCAGAAAATGCACTGGAAATGTCGTTATTATTCCCCAGTCATCTTTGTCCGAGACTGAAGACTAAGACCTTCGAAAAGTGGTCTTGAGACCGGTCTCGGGTTCTTCACCACTAACTTTTTGACACTGGAAACAATAGACGTGTGAAAGACAGTCAGAGTAAATAAATGCACAAAGAGGAACCAATGTGCAGGCCTTAGTTCTGCCTTAAAGTTCCCTTTGCAAAGAAAATAAAACAACCCAAACGCTGAGTTCATGTAACCCGCTGATGAATAAGAAATGATCAGAAACCTGCTGACCTTGAGTAGAAACAACCCTGTCAAGTGTACGACAAGAGAAAACGTCATATTTCTGTACCTCTTCCACGGTGTCCTCCTCATACTCAGGATTAAGGGTCTTCAGCACTTTGCTCTTATATACCTTCCACATGGGATTCATACTTGCATAAATGGATGTACTCAGTACTCTCGGCGAGACCTGCGAAGACCTCTTTATGGCTCTGTGGTCCAACCCCTCTGCCTTCAAGTCTTCACTTCCACTTCAGCTGGTCTCAGTTGGGCCGACTTTGACGCGCTTCCATGCGTTAGGAAGTTTCTCGGCTGCTCTTAAACACAAACAAAGAGGTGTTTAGTGCCCGGGCCGGCGTTGTTTCATAGTCCAGATGAAGTCTATCTTGACAGCTGCTTTCGTTCCCCCCCCCTACACAGTGTCTGAGCAGGTAAAAAAGCAAGGGAAGCTGTGCACACAAACACGCACAAACACACGCACGCACACTCACTCAGCGCAGCAGCGTCACGGTTCAGAATCCCTGCCTCGGTTACCTGGAAACAGGTGTGGATTTCCTCATGCATATTTCAGAGGGTCTCTTTTCCAGAGCCAGAGGTCTATTGTCAGCCGGGGTCGGTAGACTGGCTCCTGTAACCCCGATGCACAACGCTCGCACACACCCGGCCCTGCGGCGTCCATCGAGGGAAGCTCATTTCGGTGGTTTTTAAACTCGCAGCGTCTCTGCGCTCTAAGGAAGTCGTTGATGTTCTCAGAAAAGACACCCCGTCTCTGCTTTCCCGAACAACCTCAGCAGGACCATTTTTCCCCCCTAAACATGCATTAAACACATGGAATCTGATCTGAAACGTGACTCTCCTTCTGTCTCTACCTTCACACTCATCCACCTTTTACAGTTTGTTTTTTTTATTATTATTATTTTTACGGCAGCGCACACCTTTTCAGCAGCTGATCATACATCCCGCTTATGTTTCATTGTTACCTGGACACTTCCTCGTTTTTGTTTTGTTTTTTTTGTTTTTTTTTGTGTCCTCCCCTCCTCTTCTCATTGGTTCCTCCGGCATATCAGACATACACCAATCAGATGAAGGGGTTTTGTGACTGGTCGCCAGGTAACCTGAGAGATCGGGCAAGTGTCGCGCAGATAAAGAGAGATGTATAAAGCTTTGATGACTGATTGGGTTTCGCCAGCCACCCACGACAGTAAAAGGCTACAAAGTGGAATAAACAGAAGAGTATTTCCTCGTTTTCACCTGAAACATTGCCAACAGGTGAAGCAGCCACGTCCTCGCCACGTCTCAGTGATCTATTTTACTGACATATGTTGACAGCACAGGGGAAAAAGAATAGGATGTCAACCGCAGTAACGCAAGCATAGCTCTCCATTAAAGGTATCCATAGTTGCCTTGATGATGATCATGATTATGCGCTGGAGAAATGTGATCCAAACTATAGCTCTACTGTTTCTGGTTTTGATTACCATACAGTCCGACAGAGAAGGAGCTACAAGATCAGCCAGATCCAGAAGAACAACATCAATTATGAATGCGGTTTGTATGGACAACGTGTCTATGCACACAGACACACGTGGATGTTGGTATTTTGAGGAGACACGCCCAAGTGCTAACGCACAGCAGTGGACCGCTGTTATGGACGGGGTTCTTCAGCGACCTGAACGCACCACTTCTTTGTGGCAAGGGATTACATAACACGAGAGCTGCACAATATGAGCTGCACGTCAGCTGAGATATTTAGAACAGCGACATTTCGAATCATGATCTGACTTTAGACGGTTTTTTTTTTTTTTTTAATCCAAAGATGAGGTGAAGTCAGTGCGCCTGTTTTACACATCATCACTAGAGGGCGCAGTCGGACTGAACGTGACCAGCAGACTGTGTGAGTGACTGCGGATGTAACAAGTGAGATATTTACCTGAAATGTCAAATAACGTGCATGATTTGAAACATCAGTGAAGATCGTTGTCCCCCAGTCTGGGCCCACACTGGGGGTTTTCACTCGCAGTTGACCAGTTCATGCTTATTCTCCTCGTTTGAAAACTTAACTGTAATGAATAACAAATGTAGTTTTTTAAGAAGCACATAAGGGAAATGTACAGCGCAGTGTTGTTGAGCTGTATGTATGAAGAAGTAGAACACCCGCCCCATGTAATGTAATTCTACATAACGTCGACATTTTTGGGCCTGCGGTCCTTCATTCAGATGAATTTTTGACCCTTCGTGGGAAACAATTTGGTCGCCTCTTGACCTGGCAAACGAGAATGAGTCTGGGACCCCTCCGTTGAATTGGCACAGACTGAAATGTCTCTGGATATAACCGATAGAGCTCTATCACTAACGCTTTTACTGCAGAAGCGATTCACTGAATTAAGATCTGCAGTGAAGGCAAGCGGAGCATGTGCGGTCTGAAAGAAACATTGCACTTTGATTAACTGTGCGGCTCTAGTTGTCCCCTAAGAAAACTTGATGTTATTTGACTAAAAACTGTGCATACATTTTCACATAGTTTAAGGCTATCACAGTGTTTTTTTCCCTAAATTTGTGGAAGACTTGGGCATGTGTCGGTGTACATACATTTGGAAGGGCAGAAGAAGCTTAAAAACAAAACTTTCTAAAGAATTCCGCTGGGGAACAACTCCAACCACTAGACCTGGGAAAAGTCGTTTAGATAATTCTGTTTTAGTTCTACATTCGTTTAGCTTAGCTGGTCTCCAACTTGGCTTGGGTGCAGCCTTTTGAGGAACTGGAACTGACGACAGCAACAACAACACGTCGTTATAATCTTGACATTATACTCTGTCCATTTGACATTTACGTGATACTTATGATCTCAGTATGGTTTTGAAACACTCCTTCACCAGAGCTCTGCTTATCTCACTGCTTAAAGAGTAACTTCATGTGTTTTGCGTTCTCTTGCCGCACCCTGCAGCCAGAGGCAAGCTATGCTTTGTTGCACACGAGCGTGACCTCATCTAATCACTATTAGGTTACAAATGCAACACCTTTTATTCTTTTTTTTTTAACCAAGATCCGGTTTCATTTACCTCGTTCATTATTCTAATTTTTTAAGGTTGATGATCCGAGCAAAACCAAACACTAGTCATTGCCTTCAGTCACCACTAGGAGGCGACAGAGTCCTTTACGAACATCACACCTGTTTCAAACTAGTTCAGTTCATCAGCAGCTGCTTATACTGGGTTAAAGTTGTTTGATAGAAAAGAGAAAATACACAATTTATTTTAAGTCGGAGTTCAGTTAGGAGCCTCAAACAAAGTCTTAAACTGATACATTTTTTTAATATTACAGGCTTTATTGCATATAGCAATGTGAAAACATACTTAATTGATATAGTCACTATGGTTTTATAAATTGTACTTAATGGGTCTGTTTGAATATATCAAAATCATAATGTGCCATTTGAACGATGCGCCTCTGGGTTTGTGAATGTAGGTCAGTACCTCCATCTCCACAGTTTGTTTTCCCTTGACATTCACTCTAAGAAAATAAAACCCTCATTTCATACTGGTCTCCTCATACATCAAAGCATCCTGCTCCATAAATAGTGGCCGGTGATAGTTTTGATCAACAGTTTGCGATTTTAAAAAAATTCTCAGTGGCTTTTTACGTATCGCAGGACAAAAAAACACGCAAACCTGCTTCTCTTTAAGAATGGATAATTAAAGGAGTGTCCAGTGTGTTGGTCAGTGTCCGTGGGTCCCGAACACCTTTTATGTATGTGCTCCTTTTTCATCCTTGTTTGGTATTGTGCTGTTCCACTTCCTTTTGCTCCTTTTCACCACCAGGGGGCGAATCGCTTCACTTCAATTCTCCTACAGTGAGAAAAGTGGAACATAATGTACAGAGAACACAGTGTACAAATGCTTTACTCCGACAGCATGTGTCTGTGTGTATATCTTAAACATGCACACGTGCCACGGTGTCCACATGTTCAAGGACACCTGAGAGATCAATAGATGCTGAAGTTTTTCAAAGGACAGTTTGCATTATCTGAGCTGCGCAGTCAATTCTGCCGGGATTTTAATTGACATGCCCCCCACCAGAAGTGCTCAGGGTTTTTTTTAGTCTGGTGAAGCTAATCTTATGGATAAAGAGACATGGGGGGGGGGGGTCTGGATGCACAAAGGAGATCCAGATCCCTTAGCAGCAAAGCGGGGGGTGGGTGAAGGAGAGAAAGTCTGAAAGGAGTCTTCACTTATCTGCTCCATGAACAGATTCTCCTCACCACTTAATTTAGCTCAGATGCCAAAATTATAACCAAAGGCAGGTCATTAGATAAATCAGGACATTAACAGGAGCTTTAGTGACGTCTCCCATCCGTCAGCTCAGTGGCCTTTCACAGCTTAAATAAGCAGCTTTTGTCAAGTTTCCATCAACACACATATGGAAACTTGAATTTTAGTCATTGAAATTCTCTCCTGGTAAATATGCCCAAACCATAACCATGAGTCCTGACCATACTCTGCGAGAGCTGCAGTACGAACCCCAGATCTAACACGCCACACTCGTTGCTAATTTGACATCGAGGACCGTTGCAGGCAGACGTTTACATCTGTGCTCGTCCTTCTCAGTTTAAGAGCCTGTTGTTCAGCCTCCCGCGGCGACTTGGAGGGGACACTGAAATTCCACCGGTATGTGTGGCCACAGGGGCCGCGGGGTTGGGGGGTGTGGCGCGGGTTGGTGGGGTTCACGAAGCTGATGCACGTCCAGAACTGGACACAAAAGTTTCCACGCCAAAATAGTCCAAAATGTACAGACAAGACCCCCCCCGCCCCATCCCCTTTTGAAATGGATCGCTGCTGCTCCAACACGATGCGACGATGTGCTCTTTGCTCTATTTACTGTGTTGAATGTGCTGTCAGAACATTCAGAAGAAGAGGTAACTGATTGAAATAAGCGGCGCTGAAGGTTAAGGCCAATGCAACTAGAATATCTCAGGTTGGGAACGTCTGCCGCTCACTCGGAGTTGAAAGCGATTGATCAGTTTGATGACGGAGTGAAAGTACGTAGGTCAGTAGGTCAGAAAGCAGGACAGCAGCTGTGACATGCAACACGGTACCAGACCACACCATATACACAGTATATGATAACATGACTGCAAGCGCAGTTTCACAGATACATCTCGACACTGCAGTCTGTTGTATTCTAATGGTTTCTATTTTGGATGGTACTTTTCTTCTTTTCCCAGTCATCAACTCATGACTCAGCGAGCTCATCTCATGACCCTGAAAACAAATGTCTTTTGTGTAATTTCAGTCTTAATCAAGCACTTTTGATCTTTTAGAAGTTTACAGGGCACGCTAAGTGATGTAGGATTCAAATCTTTTAAAGGAGTACACACTTTCTCCACTCCAGTAGAAGTACAGATACTTGTGTAAAAAAAAAAAAAGACTAGAAGTACTGGTTCAACTTCTTTGCTGCAGTAAAAGTGAAAAAGTGCAGGCTGTGAGGAGTAGGCCTCCAGTACCGAACAGTAACTGAACCTCGCGTCGTGTTAATATAACGTGAAGGCTGTTAAACCGTTCAAACTTCATAATGAACATCAAGTTTCACTCAGTTTTCAACGTCAGCAGCGGAGCTCGAAACATCAGTGACGCCTTTTCTCCCTTTTACTGTTTGTTTCATCTTCGTAAACGTCTTCCATATCATTTTTGTCACGTTGAATAAGAACTCAGATCGCACGCAAAGTTCTTTTCATTTGTTTTCTTTTCCATTCTTGCACGTTAGATCCGAATAACTAAATGAACAAAAGAAGCAAACGATGCGAAGGCAGACAATGATGCAAAAAAAATCACAACATAACTCCTCTCAGATGCATTAGTACAAGTGCAGCTTTTTTACTAAAAAGAGGTGTTAATTGAAGTTATCGGCTCAGTCCTGCAATAAGACTCTGTTGGACGTAGTACGTAGCTGCAGCGACTGGACTTTCACTTTAATATAAATGAAGAAACGAAGGAAAATCAAGAAAAAAATTATGGAACCCCTTAGAGAGAGCTTTTTTCCCCCTCTAATTTAATAAAGAAAAGCAAACCATGAACCCACTGTGTAAAGGTAGGAGAAAAGGGATCTTTTCATTGTAACCAAATTTGATTTTGGGTCGTGTGGTACAGGCAACAGAATCAGCCTCTGATTATAATATCTGAACACCCAAATCAAACAACAATCCACAATTCTCGAACTTCTCTCTGAGAATACTGGCGTCTTACTGGGTTTTTGTTAGAATGTCAGAATGAGACGTGGAGGAGGGTAGCATGGATGTCGATTATTCGTTTATGCAAATGAAAACAAAGAAACAAACGTAAATGCGATGTGTCACGCGGCTCGATAAGGTGTGGTGAATCACCTGAGACTATTCTACACACACGCAAAAAGGAAACAAACCAAATGTCAAATACGTGGATTTAGGTCAACTCTGCGTATACATACGACGGGTACATAAACAGGATTAAGCACAGTTAGGCATGTGTTAGCGTTCGTATTGCAGTGTGTTCGTGCGTGCGCATATTTCTTTTTGTATTTATTGCACACGCATGCTTTAAAACAAGCTCTCACGTAATAAAAGCCATACGTGTTGCATGAGCGCCTTTTACTTACACGCATCCTTGTGTCTTCTTGTGTTTCACGAGGCATTTGGGGTTGTGACTTCCTCATCCTCTGCCAACTGTTGTGCAACACCCAATAAAATGCCCTCATGTTACCTTCCAAAACAGACTTTTACTGATGTCATGTTTCCACCATCATCTTGGCATTCTAGGTTTACACAAGAAATGCCAAGGTTACTAGATATTCTCTCCTTTTTTTCTTTCCTTCTTTTACCTGTCATCTGAAAAACAAGGGCACATCGACACATCTCTGCTCTGATTCCCTGATGCCTCGTGAGGTTTTTCCTCTTCTTTCTTTTAGACAATAAGGGCCAGAGTTCACTGTGAATGAACGTTCGACTGGTTGTAACTGTAACAATAATCAATAGTCCTTCAACAGCATTCGCACTGATGAGGATATCACACTCCATATGTCCGGAAAAAAAACTGGAAGCCTGGACACAGTGTGGAGCCCAATGCGGAAACATTTAACTACACTTTGGTTCAAGGAGACCGAGTCCTCCACGTCCCGTCCCGACCTCTGTGTTGTCTTTAAACACACACATTCGCATAGACACGCACAAACAAAGCTCACGTAAATACTTCCACCAAAGCAGGCCGTGCATGTTGAAAGGTTCTGTCAGTAAATAGTGAAGCATTCCAGTGGCCGACCGGAGACAATGGGCTCTAAGACGCAATATAATCCATTTCATCGGCAGGAAAAGGAACGGGACAGGTTTACTGACCGGTTCAAGCAAAACAGATCAAAACTTCAGTAAAGGCTGAAAGTAAGTTGTAACATGTCACATAGGTACGGTTGTCAGACGTTACAATAAAGTAAAGAAAGAAACGACACCTTCGGCCAAGATAAATTCACTAAGATTCGGTTTTCGGTCAAACTAAAACCTGACAAGCTGTTGTTAAAAGTCTCATCTACTCTAATTCTTCTTAAGACCGAATAATCCGTCAAATGATCAGACATGAAAAACTGCTTTAATCGTTATGAAAGCATAAAAAAAATGCATATTTTCGCGAAGGTTTCAGTCCCGAGGCCCGTTGGTGCTAAAGTTGTGATTTGTTTACATGTATCTGAAGAGAAAAGATAACTTCAGGTCCATGTTTTTACAATAACATGACTCAACACTTCTTCAGGACCTCGGGAGAGGGTGAAGCTTTTAGTACAATATGTACCAAAGACAAAGATACATGATCCCCGGCTCCGAGGATAATTAGGTCAGCTATACCAGAGGACACAAGGAAGAATGCTGTCAGAATAAATAAGAACGTGTAGGTGTTTTGTTGAGAAGTATAACTGGTATCTGAGTATTTGGCAGGTGGGTCGTTTCGGTATAGACAGCCAGGGGTCATGTAGGTTTTCACGGGTGTATCTCCTTGTCTTCTTGTATGTTGCACTAGTTTGCGCGATTACAGACTAACTCTCCTTTTTCGACGAGCCAGCCCCTCACATCCCCGCCCTCCCTCCTAAATTGTATATGCGGTTCTCATCTGTGAGCTTGTGTAAAGAGGATAACCTGTTCAAACCGGCTGCAGAGTTGTTCCGAGCAGGTTTTTACTGGAGGGCTGGAGGCAGTTCACCAACAGCAGGCCTGCTGTTTGGCAGGAATTTAAAGTTCACAAGCAGGAGTTTCAAACCATGTCCCAGCGTCACAGACACATGCAGTGTTCATGTTGTTCCTTTTAAAATGTATTTCACTGCAGATTACAGTATCCATGCCCTTGATCTATAATTTGCAACATATTCTGCATTTTACATATTTTTGGGATTACTTCAGCACAGTCTTACATTATTATTATTATTATTATTATTACGTGTAACAGTGCGAATGGCTATGGCACTGATACAATAAGTGGGGACATTTTTGTCTGCAAAAAGGATGAAAGCTCGACGTTTCCTTGTCAGACCTTGTGTTTTCCACAGAGTTAGGGTGAAAAGATGTAAATAACAAAAACCAAACTATGTGAGTATACAGTTCCATAGTAGAACACTGCATTTTGTTGCCTTGTAATTAATCCTTTTGAAATAAAAATGGCAGCAGGAAAGGTAGTGTGTACCTTCTCTGTATTCTCACAGCATGGGTGAACAAATGGAACATAAATAGCAAGAATGTAAACGTTTAATGCATTCCCGTCAGACAATATAATATTTTTTCCAAAATGATTTCCCTTAAAACAGGATTGAACTGTTCGACGAGTTGAAACTGGATGCGAAGATGGCAGAGCGGTGAGAATAGCCTTCTCACAATTTGACATGAACGTGCAATGACAAAAACGTATGGAAATTAGTGATGCCTTTTCACTTTCACAGTGACAAGACTTAAAAGAGAAGTGACTTTAAGTAATCAACTGAGTTTAAGAATGCGACTGTATTCTGAAAACCAGCTATTTAAAGGTTCAGTGTATGATATTTAGTGACATCCAGTGGCGAAACGGACATTGAAATGATTACCCCTCGTCACGAAACACACAGACGGCCCTGATTTGTTTGTTTTTTTAGTTATATCTTAATATTAACTCTGGTCCACACTCAGACGTAGCAGGTGACAGTAATGCACCCTGATGACGCTGGATGACGCCCACTATAAACCAGAAAGAAGTGAAAGTCTGTCCTGAAACGTGACATTAGTGTTGCACAGCCAGACCTATCTGCACACTTTTTTAGCGGAGACAGGTCTGACACCATCCACTATCTTTCTGGAACAGGCTTGTTTGGGTGGTTTGCATTTCTTTAAACAAAGTACACTTGTCTCAAGCGGCGCGAAGTGCAGCGACGGTGCATTGGGAAAAAAAGTGTCAGGGGAGGAGTTGTTTTGGTGGAACGTGCGTGTATGAGGAGGCGTGTCGTGGTATTAAAAGGAAAGAAAATGGCACGTAAAAAGACATATGCTTTTGTCAAAACGTTTTCATCCTTACGCCCATTAACAATGCAGACCATGTGTTGTTGACTTTACTCAATGATTGGTTACTCCCTAACACCCCGACTTACATAACCATCAGAAAACTGCACTGAGCCCGCTTAGTGTCCCGCAAACAACATCAGAGATATAAAGGTCACAGCAGGACACTCTATTAATCCAGATGATCTTACTTGTAATACATGTATATTGTATCAGTGCATCCATACATGAGCACGCAGGCCTGTCAACAAAAGCAAAAAATAGCAAAAACAAATAAACAGACTAATGAATCACATTATGTAACAGGGTCAAATGAAGTCAGCAGCAGCCAATCACATCCTCGCGTCCAGCTGCTGCCACCGTGACGGAGAAAATAAAACCACTTCCGCTGCATTCTCACCAATCCCGGAGCTTCGACCTTCATACTTCAACTAACCGGCGGTTCTTTTCACCAATGAGGAGCCTGTTTCATCTGGCTCAAAGTTTACAAGCATATGCAGTGCCTGGAAATTTTACGGTACCGACCGAACAAGCGGCTCCAATTGGACGGGGTTGCACACTATAAGCAGCACAAACACGAAGAACGAATCATGTGCCTCGACAGCAGCCTCTCTTGCAAAACTCTCCGATGTCCATCCACACCTGTCCTCAAATGTTCCCTCCAAAATTAACCTGCACCGGCCCTGATTTGTGAAGAAAAGCAGGGGCTGCCAGGAGAAGATTAGACGGAGGGATTCGGAGGGACAGAGAATGAGATGAGAGGATTAGATAGCAATGGCTGTCATTCAGCCCTGCATTCTCTTTAGTGTTGGGTGTGGAGCTCTTCAACGGCTAGTGGTATAAGTGCAACTTTATCAGGTGCTGGATGAGTAACAGATACAGCAGTGACAGAAAAGGAAACCTGGGTGTAGACAGACTGTAGTAAACAGAGTGGTTGTTGTAAGCAAGCCAAGTTAAAAGCAGTTTTTGATTTTGCAGTGAAGTACACATGCTGCAGGCAGCAAGCTCACATGAAAGTGTGTAGAGATGCAGGTATAAGCAGCCTACACGCTGACACAAAGACTAAAATACTTAAGGATTCAACATATGGCCTAAATATTTGTTTCCACTGACTCTGCAGATACAATACCAGCAGTGTATGACTACAGGAAATGAGTAACTGAAACGGCATCAGGTCTAAAATGTCACAGCATGTCAAGTTAGCAGCAGTTGGAAAGTTGAAGACCGTAGTGTTAAGGTTCAATACGTAAGATTCGTGCATGCGTGTAAGCTTAATAGACGTTTGAGTTTGAGTCTTATTTTGTCCTGGGAGCTGCTCATGTGTTTTGTTTAACTCACTCCATTTCTAAGATAACGACTGTCTGAGCTGCCTTCGAACAGACTACATTCTATGTCGAGGATACAGGTCAGTTTTTCGGCGAAAATCCTCAAGCTCGCTCCCGAGTTAGACCGCTCGCTGGTTGTCTAATTTAGCACAGACTTGAGTCAAGCAGAGATATTTAAGTAATACATCCCCAAGTTCAGGATGAGTAATCAAGATCGTTTTCCAGGAAATAGCAAACTGTAACACGCCACTAAGAATAACAGCAAAATGACTTTTCAGTCGTAGGTGAGCCAGATACTGGTGTAAAGGTGACATGTAACGCAAGATATACGATGCAAAAACACTTCAACAGTGAGTCTGATTTCATGGGGAAGTAGCTATGTTTAGATTGTCTACGTAGCCTTTGGAGGTTGATGGTTAAAATTTGAATCGGCAGGTCCTGTCCCATTCATTTCAATGGGAGAAGTGAACATGATCACAAATTATGACTGATTCTTTTGCCCCAAAGTCGCTCAAGTAAATACTGGACCCATTGTTCACAAGCTACGTATCTTCCAAACGTTGAGACTCACAGATCAAAAGAAAATGTACTTCTGTTTGATGCCTGTTTCTGTCTCAGCAACACACTCCTGTGAGATCTGGCAACAAACATCTCGTCTATAGGAGAGGGGTAAATCAAGCGAATGATTATTATGATAAAATAATGTGAGTTACCAGTAAAACCTGTGATGTTAGTGCATCGTTATTGGATTTTAATTATTAATCTACTTTCATCCACCTGCACGACATTGTCAACCTTTATGACTGCACCCACTTAGTCGACAGGAAATGGACTGTTTCATATCATTAGCGCGGAGTACGCCGCGCCGTCTCTGTATCGAGGATCTTTGGTTGAACGCTCTCTGTGGTTGCATTAAAGAACTGAACAAATGGCTTTGAAGCAGGCTTTTATGGACAAGGCTACACTCTTTGCTGGACATTTTCTTGCCTGCTTTTTGCATGACATAGTAAGATATTTACTCAGTCACATCAGCAAGAACCCTCAAATATTTTAACCAGTTATAGAGGTTCTTCCAAAAGTGCAGTCTTAACACTCAGTACACAAGCTCACGACGGAAAGATTGATCCAAAATACGCGTGTAATGTGATTACAGCTTTAAAGAACCCACATCCTTTCTCACACCTTGACCGGAGCGTATTACAAAAACTTATTCTAACTTTCAGTTACAGTTGGAATGTATTTGACAAAACCAAAAGTAGAAATGTAATTTGATGCGTATTCATGAGGCTACACAAAGGGGCCTTTGGTAGACGAGAAGATTCCTCAAGTCAGTAAATGCCATTGTGTGCCATGTCACAACTTATGCAAGATCTCGTTTGCTGCTGAAAACGAAGTAGGACACATGGTCCGCAGACATGCCCGTGGGTGATATAGAGCATGTCAAGGACTGACACTGACATGTGGCTGGGAAAGGCCACCTTATCCTACCAGCCTATATCATTCAAAGCAGCTGTGCGACACTGGAGAGTGAAGACGTGTGTGTATTATATAGACAAGTAATAAATAAAGCTGTAAAGTAAATGTGGTGCGGACGTTTCGTTTATGACAACGTCTGAAACAGCTTCTGAACAATGAAGGATCCCCCTGTGGACAGTGTTAAAAAACTAAGCGACTGAGAGCCTGTAATTCCCAAACCATTGCCTATTCCTGGCTTTGGCTTCCACGCCCGCTGCTATTCTCACATGCATTCCCCTCTACTATAGACAGGAAATCACAAGCTCAGAGTCCCTGCTCTTTTTATACGGCGGCTCAGCAAAAAAATGTGCCTGTTAAAACCATGTGGGGTATTGAAACAACATTCTCAAGCAACAGATTTTGATTAGAAAAACAAACGTCTGACGTGCGACTGAATGATTATGAGCGAGGGTAAATGGACGTAGACACACATGCAGTTTTATCTTGTTGACTCAGACATACAGTAAAAGCAGTTTTCCCACAACCAGTACTACTTGATGGACATTATTGTACACAGGACAGCTCAACGTGTACTTATGGCGCTTCAAAGTCAAATTGCATCGAAAGCTTAAAAAAATGTGACTTTGTCCACTTATTCTAATGGATACAAACTGATTTAAGCACTAATGTTGGCTATTAAAACCCAAATTCTTATTTACTAATCAAAAATTTCTATGCAGCTTCCATCCATTCATGCACAATTCAAGATACCCCTGCACTGAAAATGTGGTCGTGATGTAAAATAACATCTTGTCATATTTCTGTTTTTAAAGTGCAGGCCTTAACAGATAGTTGTGGTTTATCAACTCACTGCTTACTCAGTCCGCAATTTCCATTCAAGTTTTGCAACTGGCTCGAAGAGTGAGTCAGCGATAAAGATGAAAAATGTAACACCAGTTGTGACATTTAAGCAGACGAAATGGTTTTAGAGACACTGCAGGAACGGCGGCAACAGCTGCAGATTTGAAAAGTAGTTTGATTTTGTAATATTTTAAGAACTTGTTTGAACGTCATTTAGCTGATATTAGTGGCACAGTAGCAGCTCTGATTAACCTTTCTTCAGAAATACCTTTCTCCCCCATAATATTCCTAAAATCAAAGGACACATTTATCAGATACCTGCAGCCACTACAACATTTTCCTTCTTCTGCTCCTTCTGAGTACAACACATCGGATGGAAACAGCAAAAAAAATAATCATAAACCCCCTGAGAAAAGACCTTTGAGTCCATAAACACAGAAAAAGCAACCTTAAAGTCCAGAGATAAGCAGCTTTCCAGTAAATCCTAATGAAATGAAGCCACAGGGAGATAGGAAAAAAAAAAATAACAGAGTGAGATTAGGAGACAGAACATGGCGCCCTACATCACTGAACTGGCAGGTTCATTGATGAGATATAGGAGAGCTAAGTTCTGTCACAAGCAACTTGAAATACGTATTTGAAAAACCTTTTGTTGCCTCTTCGGCAGAGACACAATGCTGTTCGTTGCTGCGGCCGGTACAGCTGGTTCGAAAACCAAACAAACCGACCGACTGTTTCAAAAAAGTAAAAGTCTTTATTATGAAGATGGGTTTTGATGTGAATGCTGCTGACTGTACTGCGGGGCGGGGGTGTCTGATCTGTGAGACGCCGTGTTCTCTGCAGTCTGCACGTTGAACGCCAGTCACAACAGTAGCTCCCCAGGCGGAGGCCACCCCAGAATGAACCTCCATCCAGCACATGCTCCAGCCCGGCACGTGCACGTCTCCTCAGCCTGACTCTGCAAAAGGATGCTCAAATAAGGCCCGGTGTACTTGTGGTCACATTTTTTATCGAGGTTACACATATTACCTTACATATTAGTTGCTTATTCATAGCCTATTGGCTCTTTATTAGTCATCATGAAGCACTTATTAATGCCTTATTCTGCATGACCATGTTCTACAACTACTAGGGCATTAACTACAGCACCCAGTATTTTCTCAGTAACCTCCCAATTACTGCTTATTGATAGTAAATAAGGAACTTGTGGTACATGAATTAAAATCTTAATATGCTTTGTGTATTTATGCGTCTTATAAGGTGGTAGTACCACAACAGTAGTTATTCTCCGTTAACAGCCACTTAATAAATGTGTACAATAGGTAAGATTCACATAAGCTGCACGTGAAGTTTGTCTCGGAGTCTGTTGTTGACATTAGCGGACTCCATTTCTAAGCTAACGGTAGCTAGCAGCAGTTTGCTCTGTTTTGCTCAGATAACATAAAATAATCTGAGCAAAACTGATTATTTTAAAATCCTAATTCATGAGCAACAGCTTCCTTACTTACAATCAATAAGCAGTAATTAGGATGTTACTGAGGGAAAACATGATAGTCCATGACCTAGTGGTTGTATGTGGCCATGCAGAATAAAACATTAATCAGAGCTTTATAATAACTGTTAAAGAGCTAATATGCTACTAACATGAAACTAGTTATTAGTACGTGTACCTCGATAAAAAGTGCTACCAAATATGTAATGTAATAGTTTGTGTGTGTGATGTGCATATGTTAACATGACTCTGCTCTTTCACGCGGTTTGTGAAAGGGATCGTGAACTCATTTCTATTTCACTGCAGCTGAATAAAGGCACAATAAGCACAATAAGACTTCAGTTTGATTGTTTATTTTAAACGCTTGGCAGCAAAAAAGTACAGTTAAGGAGGGAGTGACTCCATCCCACCAGTTGACAATACATTTTCACTGAAATTAAAGGTACGTGGGCATTGCCAAAACGACTCTCATACAGTTTTCATACGAATTATAATTCCTAACTTGTCCGTAATAAGGTCATATTTAACATTCTAAATGCTTTGTTTACAGGCAAAGTCTTTCATACAGTACAGAGATTTTATATGCACACAAAATACTGAACAATAATTAAAGTGATGTTCATCTGAGGAGGAGCTGCACCTCTTGTTCACACCTGCAGCTCTGAATTCCATTCGTTCCTGAATAATTGTTTTGACAAAAAAAAAAAAAATTAGAGGCTTTCACAAACCATCCACTAAACCATTTAGACTGTTAAGGGCGTCCTTTTTTCTGGGTAATCATATCTCGTAAAATTACGTTTACAGAACAGAACACCCAGTCCCCATCCCAAATAATGATCCTCCCGTTCACATTCCCCACCGCTGACCTTTTTCATCCCCGTCTTTGTCTCTGTGGTTCAGAACCAGGCCGATTTTGGTGACGCATCACCAAGTCAGCCAATGGGCGCCCTTCGTCAAGGGTTGTGTCCCGAGCTAGCATGGCCGAGACGCCAAAGTGAGATTTCTGCCCAGTGATGTGCGAGGGGGGGAGGGGACAGGGAGGGGCTTGCGGCGTGGGCAGAGGGGGCACGTGGTAACCAACGAGGTTTCAGCCTGTCACTGAGCATCACATCAGCCAGTGAACAAGCAAACACGCTTTCTGAGCTCCACGCCCTAAAACAGAAAGGGAAGCAGCGAGTCTGCCTCAAACCTGTTCGAGCAGCGGGGGAATATGGGAATAATGGACCAAAAAAAAAAAAAAAAACAGAAGTAAAAGATGTGCCATGAGCAACTTGGGGAATATAAATCTATAAACCGGCAGAATGATTCATTAATCTTCTATAAAGTGACAAGTAATAACTAACTCCCTGTAGCTTACATAAAAGCATTTGTTTTTATAAATAAAGTTCACACGGACATCACTAAACCGTCCAACTGAAATCACCCCTGGTCTGTTCAAACGTCCCATTTCCTTCAGAGCTTCAGAACTTTTCATCATTCACTTCCTAAGAGGGGTTTCATGTGGAGAATTGTAATGCTCCTGACGGCCTTCTACCCCACCGAACACACCTTCCTCTGTTCTCCAACAAGTACACGGAAGCTGTACTCAAAGATTCAGAAGGGATTCCACATATGTAATATCTATTAATACTGACCCTGTAATACGAGCGTGTCCTCCTCACACCTAGACTCTCATTCTACACTTTACCGTCACAAAAAAAGGCGACGATGCTCGAATGCGTGAGCATCCCACTTCAAGACTACAGAAAAGTCATCTGTACACAACCCTGTTATTCCTCAAACTCTACATTTGGTCTTGCGTGTGCACACCAGGAGGGAAAAAAAAAACCCCAAAAAAAACTGCTGCCTCACTTAAAGAGACACAATGTGTGCAACAGCCTGACGGCTTCCTGCTGCGTGCCGACGACAACCACAGAGTCTCTGCTACAGGAAACACCGGCGGTCTGCAGTGCCAGCCTTCGGGGCGCTTCGAACGCGACTCTGTGATCGTTTCAATCAGTGGATTAATCAGAGTTAGCTTTGAATATCTCAAACAACACTAAACACTGTACATCTGTACACCACCGTACGTCATATTCACAGCTTTATTAAATCATTACAAAAAAAAAAGAAAAGAAAAGAAAAAATGTTGTACATTCACTTAGCAGTAAAAACATTTGTTTTGATTAAAAGTCACCCATACAATGTTCAGTAAGGTTAAATGTTTGCATCACCAAAGAATGGGTTTTCAACCAGGGTGCTAACCAAGTTGCCAAACATATATAACAGGACTTGAATGAATATTAAAAACACACTGAAAAAAAGTGGCATTACAAACAAGAAAAACATTAAAAAAAAAAAAAAAGAAAAAGAAAAAAGGTTGTGAGTCGCTTTAAGTCCCTTTATAGATCTGTTGTAGTATTTAAATATGTTGCTGTGGTTCTGTGCAAATATGTACTGAATGTCTGACAGCTGACAGATACATTTCACAGGAATATACAGATTTGTGAATACAGCTCCTCTCTGTGCAGAAGGCTCTGCAACGTTTTCCAACTGAAGGAAATGATACGAAAAACTAAAAAAGTAGAGCTGACGTTTCTTACCATTCAACCCTTTTCTGCTTTTCTGGGCCTGACATCACTTTGTTACAAGGTACATCTCATTGCAGATGCCTTCCCTTAAAAAGGCATTACTGTTCAGATTATTCAACCCTGTCTGGACTTGCTTTGGCAAAATTCACAGTAACTTCGGAGTTCTTTTTTTGTTTTGTTTTTTTTATTCCCCCTTTGTAGCTCAGAACAGTATTGACGGTATCTAGCAAGCATGGACCTTTGCAACGCCTAATAGTCAGACCCAGATGAAAGCTGGTTTTGATCACCCACCCAAACCAGCCTATTAAAACCAGAATCCCCACAGAGCATCCCCCACAAATCCCTCGAGGTCCTGACTACAGAAAACTACAGAAAACACTAGCAGCAGCCCTGAAAATCTCTGTGAATGGTGATAGAGGGATCCCAGAATGTCAGCGTCTTGAGTGCGACTATGACTGAGGTGAGAAAAAGTGCGGTGTCCTCCGTGACACCGTCATGTCTCTGCTCCTGCTTCCTTCACTTCTCATTGGCTCATCCATCATCTCAAAAGGTCATAATAGTCCAGTCTATTCAGGGCGCAGGCTGGGCCTGAACCTTCTCCGTCATCTGTTTGGCACTGTAGTAGGACAAACTCAGGCCCATGATGGCCAGCATCATGGCTATCTGGTTGACGGCACGGTCCTGTGGTTGGGTCTGCACCTCACCGGCAACTTGCCTCTACAGAGAAAAACAAAAGTAGAAACAATGACCCACTGAAAAACCTCAACCTTCAACATCCATCTGCAACTTCAATTCTGTCAGGTGACCCAAGCAAGAGCAGTGATTAAACATTTAAA
>JAPQRN010000009.1:4578050-4594405 GCA_037367275.1 Coranthus polyacanthus | reverse complement strand
AGTCGCCTGTCGGAGTGCACGGTCAGAAGAAACGAAACGGTGCGGCAGAGCCCCTGTTACAGATGAGCAAAGTGCTGTCAAACACACTAAAACCACTAAAAAGACGCACACACACGCTCACTAAATATGTTGATATTTGTGCCGTTTACTTTATGGACATCTGTGAGAGAAGACAGTAACCTAAAACATTTTTGCGTTATTTATATTTTGCGTTGTTATTCAGTTTGTATCTTGTAATCTGGACAGTTTTCCTCCCAGATGATCATAGTGGCCACATTTCTAACCAGTCTTACATCAACAAACAGGGTTATCCCACACGTCTGGTGGAGTCAAATTCTCCACAGTTTGAGTCTGTCTCTGACGGACTATGATGCAGACACTGTTTCGTTCACTTCTTATATTTGACATATTTGTATCATGAGCCTTATTTTACTTCTATACTTTAGACTTCAAAGTGTTTTCCGTGTTCACATTTGGTATTTTAGGTACCTTTATTTATTTTAGGTCTGTATTCATTTTGTTTGCTGCTACAATTCAAACAGTTCTACTGACTATTAATTATATGCTTGGTTTTGATATTTTAGACCGCATTTCATTTATTCTGTTGAAACTATACTTGAAACGTGTTTTCCATTGACCTTTTTACATTTTTATACATTTAAAACATAGTCAAATATGGGTAAGTACCTTTTATTTATCGAACACATAATTCAAAATGAGATGAGATTGTCGTCATATTGCAAAGCCTCACTTATTATCATACTTGCTCTGTAACATTATTGTCCCTAAAAATGGAAAATTACTGCAAGTTTACTTTATTGTGAAGTGTTATTATGCAAGTCCTGATCCCGTTGACCTTTTTCTAGTTGTAAGTTTTGTATTGGTGACAAGACAACAAGCGGTTCGTCAGAAAGCCTTACCTGGATGTAGTTGTGATTTAACTGGTATTCGATAATGGCTTGACAAAAGTTCCAAAACGAGTACTCGGGCCACAGAACTGACTGAAACACTACACATGAGTGGGAGGTCTGCGGGATGGAGGATGAAAAGAAAAATTAGAACACATCTTAGAAGGGAAGGTGCGTACGGTTATTTCACTCTCATGTTTTGTAAGATCTCTCAAATGGCGGTAATAACCACAACATCTTTCCATTCCATTACTTTTTCCCCCTCACCTGCCAAAGGAGGAAGTCACTGAGGCGCACCTCTCCAGAGGTTCGAATGAGCAGGTCGGGATTGGGCGAATTATTGGTGTAAAGACACTCGCTAAGCAACGCTTCGGAAACATCGCTGAGCACCACAGAAACACAAACAGCTTGTTAGAGCAGTAAGTCCCCAGGTTTCCCTCCGTGAAGCTACGTCGGATACTGACAAGATCGACCCATTATTTGGGGTTTTTACCTTGCTCTGATCAGGCCCTTCTCCACTCCCCAAGCCATTTCTCTGACTGCATTGGTAATTTCGTGTCTCGATGTGTAGGCAAAACACACATTCAGGAAACATCTGCAAAAAGAAAAACACACACATACAAAATCATATCACAGACCTTTCTTACACAGTAGGAGGAAAACAACATTGTGATGTTCATCTGTATATACAGTCTACGACTCATATCTGTGGCCATTAAAGCTAATATAAAATCTGTTATTGACTACGTAGATTATTGTTTATGTTGAGTCACTAATGTTTAGGACTGGGCTCTCCATTTTAACAGAAAGAAAACTAGATTACACGTTACGGCACAAATCTTTTTATTTGTTTTCTTTTTCAGCACATGAGCATTTTTATAAACTCAAAGTAATTTCATAACATAAAAAATATGGTTTAAATTAAGTTGTCTGCTTCAGCTCTTTAGTTTTAGTTTCAGCATCCTGACATTTATTCATTCAACGCAGTTTTACAACTTCAAAAATAAACATATTTACTGTGACGTGAAGTTGGCTGCTAACTTAATATTGATAATGAAAGTGTATAAAAGCTGTGTGTGTGCGTGCTGCGTACGAGATTTACTCGTCAGTGTATTAAAAGTTAGCGTCAAGTGACATATTTCAATAAGCAGCCATACAAATGACACAAGCACAAATAATTAAAACATATACTTAGTGTGATGCCTGGTTTTGACAACAGCTTCGGCAATGATCTGCTGAAGATCGAGTGGCAGCATGTTCAAGTCACCCAGCACCCGAATGCACACGCCATGGTTCTCAAGCTTGTCCCTAAAGGAAGAACATAGAGAAGAGAGGCTTCTGAGAAACCAGCAAAGCATGAAGGAGAACAGGTAGAACGAGGATACTGCTCCATTTCTGCGAGACAGCGGCTGTGTGTCCTAGAAACACAAAAAGGTTCCTGCACGTTGGAATTCCCACTGAGGTGTCAGTGAGTACACTTCCCTGGAGCAGCGCAAGGTCTTGCATCAAGTTATTTTGCTGGTGTTCAAGATGTGTACTTTCTTTATTAGATTTGACAATCAGCTTCAAGGCATTTCAACAGAGTGCCGCGTTTCATTTTTACTGCAAATGTACCAGTTCCAGAAATCGGTTCCAGATATCAGTTGTCTGTCTTCTCGACTTAGTAGTAATTGGTACCAGTGTTGGCCCTGATGCAAAGCACTTCATGAAAACTCAAATCTCACTGCACAGAATTAGAAGACATTACTGCAAGCAACTGACAAGCTATTCTGCGGTTTGATACTATCTTGGATCTCTACACAGGTGACATTCTTCCGTTAGCCTGTTTAACAGGGTTGAAGTGAAGGGGACTCGGTATATTCAAGCTTAATATTGGGGAGAGGCGAGCCAGACATTCCTGAATCCTGCCACCTGCCACGTTCTGGCATCATCGGAGCATTTCAACAGCTGCTGCAGTGCTTCACAACTGCCTACGAGTGTCAGTAGTGAACAGCCTGGGCCTCTCCTTCGTGAGAAGTGAAGAATGTGATAGTGAGACAGCCCTGCTAAAATATTGAGCAGACCGACATTTGAGATTTGCGTTGGTTTAGACGGAAAGGTGCTTAATGGAACGGTTATGGCTTTCGATCGCAAATAACACTGGTGTTTTGAAAGGCCGTGACGAAGTTCATCTCTAAGTAATACTTCGATTCACCATCTCACCACGTGCATTGCCAATTTCCCCTGGTCTCCAAATATTTATACATGCGGGTCAAAGTACATGGTTGCCACACATTTTTACAGACAAAATTTCCAAACTTTTCCATGACTTTTCAAAGACGGATAATATCATTTCCATGACCACTGACAACCTTTACATAAACAAAAGTGGACTTTAGTTAATTATTAAATGAAATCTAAACAGCAACATTTTTCATTCTCTAATTGTAAAATATTCACTTCAAATACTCAGAAAACCTATTAAGCTAATGAGCTATTTTGTTAGAACTGTAATAATATAGATCCAAAATTATGCAAAAATGCCTCATTTTTAGTCAAATATCAACAAACCGAGGTAAAACCCTGCGGTCTACTCCAGCTTTTAAATTTCTCCTTAGTGTCATTGTCTAAATCTGACAGGCTTGCTCGTTGGTTTTGAGAATTTCATTACAGACAAAATCAGGAACGCATGCAATTTTGAAATTTGATTTTAAAGTTGTGTGACTTTTCCACATTTTTTTCGCGACTGTTCATCACCTCAGGTCCGAAATTGTGGCTGGTTCATTGGAGTTTTATTCACAGCAGGGGAGACCAGGTACAGCGGTATTCTGTCTCCTGAGTGTTTCTGCGATGAGGCTTTCAACCCTTGCGTTGTCTTTACTTTTGAGATACTCTGGTCTACCATGGGTCGTATTGACGGTGTTAAATTGTGTACCGTGATGTAGAGGTATTGATCTCTTTGATGTGCAGGTGCGAGGCGTATGGTGCCAGAAAATGTTCATGTTTGTCACAGAAAATAAGCTAAGGCCATTGAGTTTCAGGTAGAAAAAAAAATGTATACTTGTACCCATTTTTGTTTTTGTAAAAACTTGAAACGGGTCATTTTGACCCAAATACCATACAAGGGTTAAACTAGTTGCAGTGGAAAAATAAAAGGTGTTGCATCCCTAAACAGTGCTTGACACATGTAAAAAGCAAATGGCAGGAATCTCGAGGTGAGAGGAGTTCTTACTCTAACCAAGGTGTTGTTGTTGGTGATCAAGCAAATGATCACACCTATACAGTCTTGTTGATTCAAGTAAAACAAGTCTTCTACAAGTGATGCAAATATCTGAATACAGGAATGAGACGAAAGGAAATAAGCCTACAATGTTAATTCACAAAAGGCCACGTAAATGTAAAAGAACGGGAAACGATTTACTTCCACAGAACCCTGCATATAGGCGCGCACATTCTCCCGTTTGCATTTTTGCATAATAAGTAGCATATGCCATTTTCAGGCCACATTTCGTGCGTATGCAACAGTTATAAATGAGGCCCCAGGACTTGTACGGCGTCTAAGGCTATATAAGATAAGAGCTCAATACATTAAGACCTGTGTCTCCATTTGAAAAATATGCTTCTTACTACAAATCTAAACGGCCATTTTGCAGAGACTGAAACATTTTGACAACACATACAGCAGTGTCTGAGCAGAATGTTTGGCTCCTCCTTGCTTTACTTTGAGGAAGCTGTGAATCATATGATGTATAAAATGTGACTTGTCCCACATTCAACGGCAAATAGAAGGCCATTATTCTCAATCTGATACTCACATTTCCTCCAACAGTCTGACAAATTTCTGCCTTGCCAGCTCCATCAGCCCGTCCACCTCGTCTTTAGTGCGCTTGAAGTTCTCAATGCTGAAGGCATACACTGTAACCTCTTGTATGTTCAGATGCTTGCACCAGCGTAGTGTCTGGGGTTTAAGGGGAGGAACGGAGTTACGCATATTTTACAGAGTGAACAATTTCCCCTGGTGACATGGGGTTTGAGAAGACAAAATTGCAGCCTCACCTCCGCAAGCTTGTTAAATCCCTGCATGTGTCCTTCCTGACGTTCTATGTTGTTCTTCTGTGCAAAGCGACGGTTACCATCCATAATGAAGGCCACATGTTTAGGTATGGGTCCTTCCTGGGAGAACCAATGCAGAAGTAGGGATGAGAACTGAGAACATTTTAGTAATGTCAATGCCATTACTCCAACTTATTCCCTTATTGTCTCCCGGTGAATTTTCTGTGTGGGAAAATAAGTAGGCCTAAACATAGTCAGTTTTACAGACATTACAACTAGCACCATCATCTTTCTTCTTAAAACAATGCCACGCTCTGCACTGTTTTTTTCCTGCTCTTGCTTTTCCCAAAGCAAGTTCCCAAAGTGTGTACAAGTTAGTTTGACGCCGTTGTTTTGCACTGAACAACTGCCAAAAAAAACACGCCGGCACCGATAATAGGAACTGATGAACTCAGAGGCATATGATTCTGACGGACTGGACTATTTGGAACCGGTCCTCGATTCCCATCCCTAATCAGGAGAAACAAGTGCTTAAAACTGGAAAGTAAACGGCAAAACCTGCAAAATCTAATTTTGCAAGCACAAAAGCTTCCTAGTACCTTCTTAAATATGAGGCAGCACACCGAATGCAATGAATAAAGTTTCATTCTTGACATCGGGAGTAAAGTTTAAATAGAGGTCTACTAGATTTTTTTCTTTTACGTCATCTTGTGTGTCTTACCAGCTGAGCGATCTCCATTTGATGAAGATTTTGAAATATGTCCAAAAAGACAAAACTAACACGTTGCTTATAGGGAATTGTTTTGTAAAAATAAATAAATAGAGCTTAGGGCTGTCCTAAAGATGAAATGAGGAGTTAGAGACATTGTGAGACATATGCCACAGTGTTCTCACCAACTCATGGAGAATACAATCAGTAGGTCGTGAATGGGTATTATAATTTCTTGTAACCCTACACTGGTAGCTGACAGCACTGTACAGTTAGAGATACATTTAATTATACAAATACGAAAAGATATAGATATAGGCTTACCTTCAGGACACTGGCTGAGAACCTTTGAAAGAAGTTTAATTCACCTTCCCGTATCCACGACATTTTTTTTTGGCTTGAAGCTGCGTGAAAACAGATGATAAAACGTTTTTTTTTGTGGCGAACCGACAACTCAAACTACACAGAAAAAGACAGACGCTCGGACGGTCGCATTAACGCATCATCTTGGCGTTTTTTTGTTTGTTTTTTTAAACCAGTGATGGACTTCTCCTTTAACTACCAGTTTGGCTCTGAAACATGCAATGAATTAACTGATATGAGGTTAAAAAAGCAGAAACCTAGGCAACAAAACCTTAGGGAAAAAAGTTATTCTTAATAACAGTTACTTCATTCATTCACGCTGTGCAACCGCAGGCTGCCCCGTTTTTAAAAACGTACCTAATTTAACCCCATTTACAGACCTTTCCACCACTTCCAACTGACAGTTTTTACGATGACGACTTCTTCCGCATTGGGCGGAAGTGACGTCCCTCGCGTTATGACCGCTTCCTGTTTGACTGGAGTAGATTTTCCAGTCATGTGGATGGGCAAAAGAAACGTCCGATTTTGAAGCTAGATTTGAACTTCTCGTTCTTACATATACAACTAAACTAATCAGCCGTAACAGAGTTCAGTATCTGCGATCATTAGATTAAAAAAAAAACAAAAAAAAGAGTCCCACTAATGACACGGTTTGCGAAATTCAACAGCCGCGAGCCATGCATATAAAAGGGAGATAGGTGATGTGCTCTCGTGAGAGGTGACCATAGCGCCGCCATCTTTGGAGGACCGCGTCGCTACAAAATAAAACAAAACCCACGATTCTGAATGAGTCGGTTTCGAGTCTTACACGAGGAGAGACTTAATATCACCAGGTTTTAATGAGCATGTAACTATTTTTTTTTTTTGTGTTATTCGTAGCTTGAAGTCGCGGGTTTAAAAAAATACGAAATACGGTATTTATAATAATGCACATACAGTCATACTTCTACAAAAATAAAAGAAAGTAAAAGAACATAGATTTGTCAGACTGCTGACATGCATTTCTCAGTTGTTACAAATTTGAGGGACATAAAATAATGACATCCAATTTCAGTTGATGAAAAGATGTGGGCGAATTGAGAAATTTAGCTTCAGAGATGTGAAATTAGACAGAATAGTAGAAAACGTATTAAAACCAGTGGGCGTCCGTGTTAAAAGTTAAATAAATAAATTACAGATTATATGACTTTATGAATTGTCGAGTGTGCTACCTTGTTGACCAAAGTAAAGGGCCAACTGTTTTAGTTTTTTTTTTTTAATTCTGGTTATTTTTTCAAGCAAAACTAACTAGCAAGCATTCCCTCATTTTTGTTTCTCAGTGGTGGGCATTTTCTGTTCTTCCTTGACATTTAATCTCATCATTTTGGACCAATAGTTGAAACAAACCCAGTAATATGAGGACAACAGTTTGGGCTCTGGGAAACTCTGGACACTGACCCGAGAATATCTATTAGTCAACAGGCTAAGGAAAATAATGATTGTTTACTACCCTGACATGGATGAAAAAAAATAATATATAATGTGATTTTTTGATGCTAGTTTTTAACAATAGACCTATCTCAGCTTAATTCACCGGGTTATCTGTGACTAAACAATAATGTATTACTACAGGTGGTCAGGGATGAATTTACTGAGGCAGAGATAATCCTTTCATTATGTATTATTTGTCTCTTAAAATACACATTGGGTCTCAATGGGAGCAGGTAACAACTTTTACTGTACTCGAGAACAAATTTCAGGTTTTTGTACTTTTCTTGAGTATTTCCATTTTATCCAACTTCTGCTTTACTACGTCTCAGAGGCACATGCTTTTTACTCCGCCACGTTTAGCCTGCTTAGTTCCTTTTCAGATTACAAATTTACAACAACTACCCCAACCTATCTCTCTATAACTATCACCAAACTGCCTGTGATATATCTGCATTGTTTGATTTATTTATTAAGATTATTACTGTGATTTGAAAAAGAAAATCTTTCAAACATTTCTTTTAGGTGTAAAACGTTTTGCCAACTCTTGATTCTGCGTACACACTGGAAACTGAAAAGAAAAATACACACCTACCCCTTTTAGAAGTTTAATCACATTAAAGATTATTGTTAATACAGTGTTATGATAAGAACTGGTTCGGTCTTATTAAAACATTATCTGTGTAATACTGGAAAAACTTGCTTCCCATAATGTCCTTGCTGTGTATGGTCTTGTTCTGAGCTTGGTCTCAGTCCTTCAAAGTCTTGGTATCGTCTTGGTCTCGATACACTCTGGTCTCGGTCATGGCTTGGTCTCGGTTTAGGTGGTCTTGACTGCAACACTACTCGCAGGACAGCGACGCTACAGACTCTGATGATCTTACAGGATGTGATGCACTGCTGTAGATTAAACTACACAACAGTATATTAAGTTGTTTCAGCAGTAAAATGCACCACGCACATGAATGCAGCAGTAAAATGAACCCAAAAACACCATAATAGTAAAACACTGATATGGACCATGTTATTGCACAGTGACTACTTTTATTTTTCATACAAGCAGTGCACATGTTGTGACGTTCTGAATGCAGAACTTTTACTTGTAGCAGTATTAGTACTTGTACTGAAGTAAAAGATCTGAATACATCCGCCACTACTGGGTCTCATGAACACGGAGCTCTCGCTTGCCCAATATTTGCATGTCAGTGGTGTAGTTCCCCCTTTAACCACTAGGTTGTGACTCTAAGTTCATTACCAGTTCCTTTGCACTTTTTTTAATGGTAAAGAAGAAGTTTCAGATTTTGGGGGGTGAGGGGCTGGCCTTTTTGTTCCGCTGGAGAATCCTGCTTGAACGGTGAGCAGGAGCACAACAGACCGTCAAGAAATCCCGACGCCGCGGACAATCGGCTAAACCACCGCGCCGGGGGTGCTATTACCGGCCGACGACAGAAGGCTGAGAAGGAATAAGACGCTATCGTCCTCCAGCTCTGCCGTTAGTAGCTCCAGGGTCAACGGGCAGACAAGCAACGGGCTGCTATCGCCGTTAGCCTCAACTCCTCTGCGGGTCTGGGGGGTTCGGGTAGGGGCAGGGGGCGGGGGTACACCGAGAAGGGAAAAGACTACACGCCGAGAGGAGGGGGCTGGAAGTCTGAGACGCTTCCAGCCTGAAGGGGCCGGCGGTTTGGCCACAGCACCCCCGGACTAGCTAGCTTGTACCCGCGCGGCTAAGTGAATGGGATGGAGCCGGGACCGTCTGGCGCTGGTAGGTTTATTTTTATTTCTGTGGTTTAACATGCTATCAATCTGGATACCCGCGTTATGGCTGCAGTTATAGACTGCAGCTAAAAAAGCGGGGCACTGGCTGTAGCCTGGCCGTAGCGTCAGGGGGATGTATAAGGAGGAGGCTTGGTGACAACCCCGTGTGCTGCATCGTAGCGTTTAAAGAAGAGAGAGTGGCAGATGAAGGGGGCTCTCTGGCTGTCTGCACACACAACACTTTGTATCAAACGACGTTATTTATCCAGATTTATACCTAAAGACAAGCCTTTGAAGCGCTAACAATATCCTAAGCCGTGCGCGGGGGCAGGGAGGTCGTGGGAATCTCGGTGAGGAGGGACGAGGTGAAGCCCGCCTTCAGGCAGCAGCAGCAGCTGTCTGCACCCCGTACACCCCGCACAGCCTGCCTTTCACTGACAGGTTACGATGGGTCCCAGTCTTTTGCTTGTCTAAACACCGGTGGCTTAAACTTGCACACGTTAGGGACACAAGAACAGGCCTAACATCTTCAGAGAGAGATGAATTATTAATTTGTGTGGAACCAAAAATAATCCTCAATTGTGTTCTCGGCACATCTGCAGTTGGAGTTGACAGACAGGGTTTTCTGATTTGCATGTGGCCACTATGCATGCATTAGGTGCAAATTTACAACTGGTTCTTATCAGGAGCTGGGAAGGTTTCAGTGTGCCAATTTTGTTGGATGACACAGAGGTGTGGATCAAAAACCAAACTAGGTAGCGCTTGACTTCATGCTCAAGTCTGAAGTCCACCTATTGTGGAAAATCTTGAACTCTTGCTATCATAATTCAGCCTTGAATCAGTCTTCAACAGGTATATATATTGAATGGTACCTTTTGTTTTGCAGAGGTAGTGTTCTGAACTCATTGACCCTCTTGGATATTTTTTGGCTGTCTGTATTTGCACAAGTAGGCACTTAGATATAACTAGATACCAAATTTGAATTCAGTTGAATAGTCATTTTATTTTTTAAGGATGGGGGAAGGGCCACCTGGCCCTGGGGCCCCTGGCCCGGGGGCCCCTCATCTTCAAGTCTGCTTTTATGTTTAAATTGTGATGATTCAGTGAGCTATTTTCCAAGTTTGAACTGATTGCCATGTTTAGCTCATGGTCAACAGCCAGTTATTCAAAGAGCCAACTAGTTTGGCCAAAACAATTGGTGCATAATTGGCTGTTCTCTCACACTGATGTACTTGGCCTGTTGTGATTGCCTGATGAAGGGGACCTCCAGTAAACATCCGCAAGGGTTTCAAATTTTGAGTTTTAGTAGGGTAATTTAATATTGATTTAAAAAAATGTTCAACACAGTATCTCTCATCTTATAGCATTAAATACATGAATTAATATTTAATGCAAAAAGGCTGTGTACAGAACACAAAATGTAAAATTATATCACAGACAGAGGGAGTGCACAATTTTGAAAAAAAAATGTAGTTCTAGCAAGCTAAAGTCACTCCCATGTGACTGGGTTTTTGCTTGTTACGTCATTGCAAAGACCGTAAGCGCTGAGTGTCTTCATATTGCGATGCAGCTCCAAAGATCTGCTTTAAGTCTTCCCACCCAGGAAAGACTGCTATTGTCTTGGGATATGTGTGAGCCCTGGCTCCGCTTCTCACCATCTGCCTTCACTGGCACATCGGCGAAGTGTGTGTCACTGCTGCGTGCGAGTGTGCAATGATCACAACGCGGTCTAGACACTCACATATTTACACACATGCAGCACATGCTCTCTTACACATAGAGTATGTGTGGTGAACACATGCCTTAGAATCTGTGTTTATCGTGTTTGTCAACTGCATTGTATTGACGTGTGATTGTACACGTCGTAGATACACACCCATAAGCGCATAGTAGAGAGCTTTTATGTGTCTTATGGCTAATCTTCCTGTCAGTTTGGTATTTGAGATTTGGTGTACATATGATCGAGTAGCTTGCTTGACCCAAGGATTTCCGCAGCAGCTATTTAAGGCAGGGCTTTTAAAGTTTGGGATACACAGGCGCCTTGGCCAAAAGTGGGAACATGCTCACTGTGGGACCAAAAAGGCCAAGGTCTCTTCTGCATGACCACAGTGGCACCCTGCCTCCTCCCATCGCCTCCAACAGCCTCTACACACACCGGTCCCCTGATATCCATGACAATACTGTGTTGCCGTGGTGTCTCCATGGTGAGGCTGGGAATGTTGAGGGGGGCCCCCCTGTGTTTGTGTGTGTGTGTGTTCTCCGTAGCGAGGGCGCTCCCTCTGTCGTACGCCCGTGTGTTTGTGTGTGCGGGTGTGAGACAGAGGAGCAGGGCAGCTGGGGTCTTTGTTGTGGTGGAGGAGGGCTGCTCTCTGGGGACCCAGAGGTTAAGGCATGGGCCCCTCTCAAGCAGGAGTCACAGCTAACCTCACATCGAGCACCCAGTCTGGGACCCCCACCCTCCCCCCCTGCAGCAAACGTCCTGACTGGCTCAGACTTGTTCTTTTAAACATGGCACTGCTATGGACACTGATAATCTAACTAATCAGTCTCACTAATGCGCTGGGCCTCTTGTCTTTTCAAATGGAGGTTTTTCTGGTGGTGAAATATTGCCTCTGTAATCTGGCTGTTTAGACAAGACAAGGTTATTATATAGTTATCAACTAAACTAGGAGCGAAGTAAAAATAGAATGAAAAGAACATAAAAACTGAATAAAAACTACAATCAGCCAAGCAACAGGAACTAAAGCGAAATGGAAATTAGTGCCAACAATATGAAGTTCATCACCATATTTATTGTGATTCATTTTTATATCACGATAATTATGATCATTGTAAGATGCTCTTTTCTTTTAGGGTTTATTTCATCAACATTGTAAGCTAACACACTTATCAAAATGTTTAAATATTTTGTTATGCGTTATTTTACCCACACATATTTTGATGATGAACCACGATTAATCCATTAATTGTTTGGTCTATAAAATATCACAAAATGGTGAAAAAGTCTTTTCACTGTGCCCAGGACGTCCACAGCCTAAAGATATTCAGTTTACTGTCACAGTTGGTAATTCATTTATTAAATAGTCGTCAATTGATCATATAATCATTGCAGCTCTAATAAAAACTAATGAAAATGTCAACACTTTAATATCTCTGGTCTGAATGAATCTGTTTAAAAGTCAAACTTGGTTAAACTTTCTAAAATGTCAAGTTGTTTGAAATGCACTTATAGTTCATTGGGTCTTGAGCAATATCTTCAAAATGATTTTGTTCTACATTAGAGAGAAGCAGAAAACAGTAAGATTTGTAGTGGTAATTAAAAATATGTAAAATAAAAAATATGGGAAGAATAAATTACAGAGGTCAATAACCATATTTCAGAAAGGTTCCTGTTCTATAACTCTTGAGCACTTTGTGAAAAGACCTAAATGAAGCTTGTATTGCTATGTGTCACCGTTTCACCTTTTATCTCTCTCCCCCTTTAAACATACTGTACCTCTGTCTCCGTCCTCGGCCTCCAGTGCATACTTTAGAGCTTCCCACTCATTGTTTCTCTTCTTTCCCATCTTCCCAGTCTTCCTGTTCGTACCACTCACTCTCCTGTCCACCTACCCATATCCTCCGGGCCTGTGCCCACGCTTCCTTTCGCCGCTTATGCCCACATTTCTCACCCTCTTTGCCCGCTCCTCAACCGCTTCCTTGTAATTTAACTTCCTTTAGTGTTCCTATGCTTTGTTTTTCTGTCCTCTCTGTCTCTGCTCTGGGCACATCTAAACCTCCTCGCTCGTTCCTGTCCTCTCTCACGTCTCTCTCTCCGTCCTCCTCTACCTGTCTGTGTTGATGGCTCCCTATTCCTTGTGTTTCCAGTGCCCATGGGGGTCTTCCCCCCACCCCTGCAGCAGGTGTTCCATGCCCCCCGCCGGCCAGGCATGGGTACTGTGGGCAAGCCCATCAAGCTGCTGGCCAACTACTTCGAGGTGGAGATCCCAAAGATGGATGTCTACCACTATGAGGTGGACATCAAGCCTGACAAGTGCCCCCGACGAGTCAACAGGTAACAGATCACGTGAAGCCTGCGGTTGCACTTGACACTAAAGCTCTTCTTTCATGTAAATAGTCATAATGTATGTTTTTTTTTTTCCATTTCTCGTGTGTGAGGTCCCACACTGATGTGACAAATCAGTCCCTGCGAGTTGGCATAAGTAGTTATTAACTTCTAACTAGACTTGTGTTTTTAAAAAGCCACCGAACAGCTGAACTGTGTGCGGCGTGGAAAAATGGATAATGACAGTCCAATTACCACTTGTAATCACAGCGTTGTCACTCTTCCACAAGGCAGTACTAACAGCTACTTTCAGCACCAAATATACAACTGACATTTTTATGTAAATTTCTGTTTATCAGTTTGTTTTTTTTCACAGGTTGATTACAATGTCCTGGTGTGGGAGGCTCTGCATGCATGTGTTTAGGTTCAGCGTGTGCTCATAATTCTGTCATGACGGTTTTGTTTAACCTGTATATTTTCCACAGTTGCCGTTCCCAATCAGGTTGAATTGTTACCAAGCTTCAGGTTTTTACTGAGTGCTCTGCTTAATCATACAAGTGTTACTTCACATTAGGCCTGTCGCAACCATTACATAATCCTTGTCACAGTTATTTGAGCTAATCGCAATTATTTTGTATAATCGTGATAATGAAACTAAAAGAAATGGGATATTTTCATCATATTTCTAGGTCATTCTCTGATCGTTGAGATTTGATTGGCACTCTTTTAATGATATGTTGGTATATTTTAGAAATAAGCTTTGAATATTTATTTATGTCAGATCTGCCTTGTGCAGTTTTTGTTTACAGGACCAAAAGGTTAACAGAAATACAATTTTTGTTCCAGTATTCAATGCCAATGAACAGCTCTTCTTCTTCATTACATATACTGTATGTGTATAAATAAACTATTGTTAGGTTTATACTATACTAGTGGAATAAAATGAACACAAAAGACAATTGACTTGCTAATCGCCGTTATTTGCATGACAATTAACTGTCAACTAAAACGTCCCGATCGCGACAGCCCTACTCCACATCAGGCCCCAGTGAGCAGAAAGCAACGGGCCTCATTCACTAACATGTGCGTAGAGATGTTGCCACTTGTCACACAACATAAGTGCACTTGTAAAATTACCGTCTGATCCATGACACGTGCACACGTAACATTTTTGTTCTTACCAAATCATACTTGATATTTTTACTTGTAGTGTGTGGTGTAGCTGCCCTTACAAAGTATGTACAGTTGGGACACTTCATAACATTGCACCATGAACTTTGAGCCTCCGACTCATGTATCTGTCTGTAGAATGAAATTTGAAGTGAAGGGGAAAAAGTATGTGATTTCGAATGCAGCCTCAGCAACGTGACGTATCGTATGCTGCGCAGAGGATTACAGGTCATTAGTGAGTTTACAAAGGCTGATACGATAACAATAGTTTTGAGCAGGAAAAAGCCGATAGCTGATTAATCGGCCAACCATCCCCGCCCCTCCCCCAAATGTTTTTCACACAGAAAAGGCATTATGCATGTCTGAAATGAACGTTTTTTCACTTCATTAGCAACAGGAGAACTGTTGAATAAAACATCCAAGTCAAAGTAATAAAAAATAAATCTGAATCACGGAACATTTTTTAAGCTCTAATTTTCCCTCCAAGTCAGAATACCAGTTTGGAAGCCTGATATTAGCCATTGGCCGATGTGATAGTTTGTAAAACGTCCCGTCGGCGCCAATTAATCGGCAGAACCGATTAAACCTAACCCTAACTCTATCTCTCCAGAGGTTGCATACTGCATAATGTGACCGGTGGATGCAGTGAGACATCCTTGTACTTCACTGCATTCGACATCACATCTTTGCATCTTTTTGGCAAAGTAAATAGTATGGTAGTTTGGGTACTGGAATGCAGGGGATGTTGGCGAATGTGAATCACTCAAAACCGGCATACGGCCACGCCCCATTTCTCCATATAAGGAAGAGCGTTTGCCTTAGAGGTGTATCATAGAGAAGAGGTGCCTCCATGCATTGTTAGATCTGTACCAGTGCAAAAGAAAAGAGATATTATAGATGGACTGATGAATTGGTTTGGCGCCGTCAGGACAGTTGTACGCACCCTCAGTATTGGCAAAAGTTGGTGCCGATAGTGGCTGATGGATAGTATTAGGCTTCTAAACTGGAGATACTGACTTTGAGGGTAAATAATAGCCCAAAAAAAGATAAAAACTGTCTCCTGCCTACACTTTTTACAATTAGTTTGATGATCAGTGATTCCGATTTATTTATTTATTCAGGTACTGACTTTCTAATACAGATAGTTAATTTCACACATGCATTATGCCGCTTGATCAGTGAAATGTTCACAGGGAGGGGTAGGGTCGATGAATTGGTTATCTGCTTTTTCCTGCTCTGAACTAAACCAGCTTTAAAAATCCGCTATCGGTCAACCTCTTGTATATATTAACACATATTAACAGAAAACTAACCCTAACCCTTGAAGCCCTGATTTATTTGTAAAATGTTTGTATGCATGGTTATGCACAGATTCTTGCGCATATGCTGAGGCCCAATGTGAGGAAAAGGTCCACGTATCTGTGCAGAATCAAATGGCAAACACGAAACATTCTGGCTGCGTGAGTTTCTGATCGTATTAAGCAGCAGTAGGAGGTCTTCTGATCTGCAGCGGCAGCGCCCGAGCGACTGCACTGGACAGATGGCGGAGTCAAAAGTGAATCTGACTGAACTGACCCCTTCACCTTGGCTGTTTTTCATGATGCAGAGTGTGAAGTCTAATGCAGCATGAAGAGTACTGGTTAGAAAGAACTTACTCTGTGACATGAAAGAAAATGAAGCCAAAGGACATAAATAATCATACATTTAAGTGACAATAGGGTCCTACACCAAGTTCATTGAATGAACAGATGAATGTTTTATTGTAAACAGAGGGTGTTATTTTGTATGTAGGCTAGTGCGTATTTCCAAACGTTTTTCTCTGCACTTGCGAGATTCAAAATGAATATTTTCCACGACCCAAAAACTAAAATCTTCATCTGCTGCAAATTAGAATGCAACCCCCCCC
>JAPQRN010000009.1:4543249-4554323 GCA_037367275.1 Coranthus polyacanthus | reverse complement strand
AGAAACGCCACCACACGCGCCTCTTCTGTGCTGACAAGTCTGAAAGGGTGAGCTTTCAAATACACTGTCTTAGGACAATGTTTCTTTACATATATCAGACTTCATTTGCATTACACAGGGTTCCCACGTTCATGGCAAAACCTGGAAAAGTTATGGAATTAAGTCGAAGGTTTTTGAAAAGATTTAATTTTTAGAGATGCAAACATCTAGCCTTTTAGTGAAATTAGTCATTTTAGTCATCCGAAGACACTGAAGAGAAATGTCAAAAACGGACTCGATCTCAGGCTTTTCCTCCGGTTTGTTGAGGTTCAGCTGTTGTGATGTCTTTGTGTTGTCATTTGACTAAAAACGCTGCGTTATTGCAGAGTTTTGAGTCTATATTATTACAATTGTGAATTGTCACGGAAGTTATATTAGCACGCCTTGAAATGTCATGTGTGGGAACCCTCTTGATAATGACCATCCTGATGGTTTGATTTCAATAGATCGGGAAGAGTGGGAATATTCCTGCAGGGACTACAGTGGACACCAGCATCACTCATCCCTTTGAGTTTGACTTCTACCTGTGCAGCCATGCAGGCATACAGGTAAGCACAACAAACATTGTTTTAGAGTAGATTTTAAATTTGTTCAACATATGATATTTGACTGTCCTGAAATTCAACATCATTGGGTCGTTTTACAGTATCAGTGTTTCAATCGTCTCTTCTTCCTCTTCTGTTTCCAGGGTACCAGCAGGCCATCTCATTACTACGTTCTGTGGGACGACAATCGTTTCACTGCTGATGAGTTGCAGATCCTAACCTACCAGTTGTGCCACACTTACGTGCGTTGTACCCGCTCTGTCTCCATCCCTGCTCCAGCCTACTATGCTCGTCTCGTAGCCTTCCGTGCCCGCTACCATCTGGTGGACAAGGAGCATGACAGGTAAGAGCATTTAACTTCATAGGAGCACGTGATACTGATATTTTATTTTATTGGAGCTTTATTGATAGTGATAAGTCAATGATATTTCGCATCCTTCAAAAAATCTGTTTGTAAAAGTCACTCTTGTTTGTAGGGAATATATTGCTGTAACAGAAATAACATATTTTATCATTATTTCCTCATGGTTTTCCACCATTCAATTGGCGCTCTTTTAATGACATTGTCTCGTTGCGTACCATTCTTCTTCTGCTAAGAGTTCAATGGAGAAATAGCACTGCAGCAGTTTATTTTTTACCTTGGTTGAATTTTTCAGTAATGGCTTTGTATATTTAAGTAATGTCATCAATTTTTATTAATAAATGGTAAACATGACAATTTTATATGTTATATGCCAATAAATGTCTCTTATACTACAGTGGTGGTATATAGTAATAAATGAAGTTAATGTCCTGCATCTTCTCTCCCTTCGTCTCTCCGCAGCGGAGAGGGCAGCCACGTGTCCGGTCAGAGCAACGGTCGAGACCCCCAGGCGCTGGCCAAAGCCGTTCAGATCCACCACGACACCCTGAGGACCATGTACTTCGCCTGAGCTCCGCCAATCATCACCAATGATCGTTCGTTCGCTCGTTCCCTCCCACTTCATTTCTACCTGAGTGGGCACATGGTCCACCACTACCTTCACCTTCACCTTCACCACCACCACCACCTCATCCCCATCCCTTATTCCCAATGACTGCCCACTACACATTACCCCCACAGACCTGCCAGTCGAGTCACCCGAATCCAAGAAACACAAGGCCCTTCACCTGTAAAACACAGGCAGACTCTACAGCCTCATGCACTCAAAAGGTTATGAATATTATTATTATTGTAATTTTGTTGTTTTTACTTTACCAGGACTATTGCTCTTTTTATGTTGAATTTTTAAAACGTGGGTATTATTATGTAATTGTATTGTACGCTACCTT
The DNA here is from genome assembly GCA_037367275.1 of Coranthus polyacanthus. Classification (NCBI taxonomy): domain Eukaryota; kingdom Metazoa; phylum Chordata; class Actinopteri; order Kurtiformes; family Apogonidae; genus Coranthus; species Coranthus polyacanthus. The sequence continues at coordinate 4,552,428 of JAPQRN010000009.1, read as the reverse complement.
CACACTCCTATGTATGTAAGTATGCAATACGGATGGGAGGAGGGGGAATAGGCGATAAAAAAGAAAAAAAATGTGTTTTTTAACTGCCACCACAATGCTGCCTCCTTACCCATCCGAACGCCGGATGCCAGTGTTCCAAGCCCCTTAACACGGGGGGTTCCTCAACAAGGGGTGGTACTGGGCATGCACACTTACATGTATCATTTTAAAGTTATGTCATGAACTACATTCATGTTTTTAATGTTTTTAAATAATGTATTTTTTTTTTAAACAGCCTTGAGGAGTCTGAGGTAATGGTACATTAGCACTTAGTGTTAGCATGTAGGTGCCACGAGTCCTGCACATAAAAAAAAAAAAAGATTTGTTAGTACACGTGAGGCTAGCCCTCTGGTCTTTATGTTAGCAGAGACGGAAAAGAGCAGGCGTAGCATATCGTAGACACAGAAGAGAAATCCTACCACACTCTCTGTGCTGGTTGGCCAGTCCCTTAGTGAATTAGCCTATAGAGGCAGACTTAGCATAACAGTAGAGGGACCATTTTGCATAGAGTGTGTCAAATATACTGTACTTGCACCCCATGCACCTAAACCAGCATTATTAACCAGCCAAACATGATGCCAACCAACGGAAAAAGGGGCACTTACACAGGAAGATAATCCTTTTATTTCTGCATGTTCTTTTTGTTTTTTTACGAGGCACTTTTTTTTTTTTTTTAATTTACGTTTGTGATTTATTTTACTTCGAAACAGTGAGACGTGTCTGTCCTGAGGCTTGACTGCGCTGAAGATTTCACGCTCAAACACTCGCATAGCTTTTCAGAACCGAAGAGGCAACTATAATAGGCAATAGGCAAGGTCGAACACACCTCTGTAGATTTGAATGCAGGCAAATATTTAAAAAAAAATAAATAAAAATAAGTCTGTGATCACTTAAGTGCTGCAAAAAGCTGAACTGGAAAACTCAGCGATCGACCTTGCTCTCGATCATTCTGCACATTCCGACACGTATCAGCAGAAATGACGCCACACCATGCACTCCAAACATCCACCTACGCACTTCTTTGCCTACTTACCCGCACCCTTACTACACCCGTCCCTGTATTTTTAATTTTTTTTTTTTTGTCTTAGCTAAATTCTTCCCTCTTTAGGCATTTCCAGGTCACAGCCTTTGGTAGCAGAAGCACACACATTTCTGCCCTCTCAGTCTCTTTCTTGGCATGTATCGTCTTTCAATGCACTTGTCCCCATTTTTTTCCCCCCCTTCTATTATCAACCATCATCCATCATCACCTCCTCCTCCTCCCGCTGTCTCCTTCTCACTTTTAACATCACACACCTGCAGCATCCCCTGCCCCCAATCCCCTAGCCTGTGTTAGCCAATCCCCATTGGTGCTCTGTGTGCATGGGCGGCACAGATAAGGGGGACCGCTGCATCGGAAAGGGTGGGCAGTTATTACTACTTAATATGCCCTGCCTTTTACATCTAGTCACTTTCTGGATTTACAAAAAAAAAAGAAAAAAAAGAAACGCATGTAATTATTTTTTAATGACTGGATATTCTGAGCCACCTTATTCTGGTTTCCTTAGAGGTAGGAGCCTCGCGCTCACCACTGCCTGTCAGTCGTTTTTTGCCTCGATTGTGTAATAGTTACAAAGACTGCTTTTTGTTTTTTTTCTTTTTCCTTATTATTATGAATATTGTGACTAGTGTCAAAGTGTATCCTTAAGAGGGCACTGTGGAGACGGTCTCAAAATTCCACCTCAGTTGCCCTTTAAGCGCCTCAAATCTTGTCTGACAGTGGAAAAAAAAAAAAAGAAAACACCCCTTTGAGCTGAAAGGGATCAAAAGATAAGAGATCAGATGAGTTTGATTTTTAAATCATGTTTATGAAATTGCATAATCAAAATGCCTTTGTACACCATTTTACTGATCCTTCATTGTGTCCAAGGTGATTTGTATATATAAATATATAATATTAACCTGTTATGTATTTCGGCTCACCTGTTGCTGGGCCTTTCACAGTCGGGGCCAGTGTTCTTACTCGCCCCCCATTCTGTAACTTAAAGGAAAAAAAATCAGTCTGGGGGGGTGGGCATTTTTTTCCAGCACCACTGAATTCCAGATGCAGTTCTTCACTCACTGAAGCCACAAAGCACCTTGTAAATGGGGGAGACGAAATGGCAAGTCACCCTGGAAATGCATCACGTGGACAGCGGAGAGCGCACTCCTCTCCACACAGCCTCACTGTCTGACTAAGCAATATTGAAGCCACTGATCAAGAACAGTCCTTGTCATAGCACTTCCCAATAGATTTGAATGAAAGGACATGGAAGCATATTATTTTGGCTCTGTATGTGATAGTATGGGAACTCTGTTGGGGAGGGTTATTTTTTAAAGAAAATAAAATTGTTTTTTATTAACTCTTTTGTTTGTTTTATTTTGCTTTTACTTGCTTGTAGTTTAAAGGTTCAGCGTGCGATATTTAGTGACATCTAGTGGCGAGGTAGCAGATTACATCCACCCTCAGTCCCTCCTAACAGGTGTTTGCTTTGTGTTCTGGGCTTTTGATGAAGTGGACTACTATGTTTGGTCCACACTCAAACACAGTAGGCGACGGTAATGTACAGCCTGAAAAAAGAAGGCGAAGTCTGCTCTGAGCTAATGCACAAACACGGCAAACTCTGCGGAGGCGACCTGCTCCTTCTGTAGATGCAAATGACTCATTCTAAGGTAACGAAAACAGATTTTCATCTTCAGGTGATTGGACACTAATGAAAACATAACTGTGAATTTTGTATTCCATTTCTGTCCTCCTAAACCCCCTCAAAAAAAAACAAAAAAACATCTTACACACTGGACCTTTTAAATTCTGTATTGTTTACCTGGTTTTCATTTTATTCTCCAACTTTTAAGTCAGAGCAGGAAAAACAATGAAATGCCTCAAGGTTGACAGATTTCACATTTGAAGTGTTTCGAAAATAAAATTAGTAGTAAACCTACTGACTAATGATGAACTTTTACATCTCATCCAGTCGTTTTCTTTTTCGTAGTAAAGTAAACGTAGGGTTACTTTTAGGTGAAGGCGGAGTTAATTACTCTGACGTCTGGTGACACAGAGCCCACCTCTTCCTGTCGGTGTCAGAAAGGCAACTTCACCATATTTAGCTGGCTCGCCGAAGCCCCGCAGAGTTGATCTGTCAACCAGACCGAAAATCCTAACACTTATCGGCGGATACAGCCCGGAGTTGACAGCTTTATCGAGGCGCCGCGGTCTAAACTACGGGAGACGACGTCGTTGGGATATGCCGCTCGAGGAACGGGGCAGTGTCAACGGCTGTTTTTTAACGCGATAAAAGTAGCCGTCGTCTGTCAGAATTCCAACTGTCCAACAGCCGAGCTAGCCAGCCAGCTAGTTAGCTAATTACTGCTGCTGCCCCGACGCTCGCTGCGCCGTCGACACGAATTTATGTCGTCTCCGTTACTGTTCAGCTTTCGGTAGTAATTTATTTGGACCCATTGACCCCGCTGTGATGATATCCTGACAGCTCCTCTCGGCCGTTCCAGCCACTTTCCAAACCCTGGCTAGCGAGCTAATTTGGCTAACTAGCAGGTTTTCACTGCCACAGCGTCGCGTTGAGCAACCAGTAGCCTTCGCCGTGGCAGTAAAATCCGATTGGATACGTTGACCGTGTGTGAAACGGCGGACGCGGGGACGCCGAAGACCCCCGGCCGGTGACACGACCGCACCGAAGGGCCCCTTTTTGACAGTACGCAAGCAAGGAGAGGAGGAGGGGGGCTAGCTGAGAGCAGTTGCACAGCCGAAGGAGACACCGGATTGAACGGAGGAAGAGTCCCAGACGTTTGACAACTGTGATCCGGGAAGTGAACCGGGCTGGGACCTCATGAATGGAAATCGGAACTACAGGTAATTCATTCCGTGGCGTTTTCTTGTCAAGTTACAGTTTTAGTACACTAGCATAATCGTAGCTGTACGTGTTTGTGTGTTTTAGTGAAGTTAGCAGCCTCTAATTAACAGCGAACAATTAAAACAGGCTATAATTACGAGAAGAGATAAACACTGGGAAGTGGGCGATGCTTTTGGTGTGCCTGACAACCGCTGGTGAAGCTGAAAACCGGGGAGTTTTCGGCCTTTCTCGTTTTACCTAAACGTGAGTCACAGTTGAAATGGTTTCATTCTCGCCACGCAACAGCGATTTTAACTTTCTCGCTGAGCTTAAAAGTAAGGTTTTTGTAATGAATGTACAGCCTAAGTAATTTCCCAAAGGGGCTGAGGAGTTGGTTCCGCTTCATTCTCTGTAAACTCATCATCAGCATCAGCCAGGTGTGTGGGCTTCATCTGCCAGATGCTGAGATTACTCCTGGTATTCCCCGGCATTATCACCAACGATCCCACTGTTTAATTATTCTGTCGGGTTTAGAGGAATATAACTGAATGTTATATATGTTCTAGCATGGCCAGCTACCCTTTAAAACTTGTAACAGTGGCTGAATTATCTTTCCAGGTCCTGGGGTCACCCACTGACCCCACGCTGACCTCTGCATACTTAACCATTGACTTCTGCCACTGCAGTTACTATTTAGAATGTTATGCTATGCTCATGTTGTGGAGCTAATGCTGATTTACAATTGTCCAACACAGTGGTTTGGATGAATCTATATCTTAAATCTTGAATACCCACTTTTTTCTATTACTGTCATTTTAAAAACTATTAGATTTTACTCTTGAACCTTTTTGCTTTAGTTTCCTACAAATGCAAGCAGGCATGGTGATGAAAACCTAGACCATCGTCAGTGAACGCCCCCTGTCCTAGTCCAGTTTAACAGTTCAAACCGGCTGGCTTTGTCTCAACTGTAACGGAAGTTTTCCTCTAAAGTGGCCATAAATTGGATGGCAGGTGTAGTCTTGATCCTCTGGTGATACATGATACAGCTGTTAGTTCTTAACCCATCCCCTCCTCGTCAAGAGGAGATACTATATCTCTCTCTGCTGCTACTTTCTCATTAGCACCTTGGCTCATTTCATTTGGGACATCACCCAACATTTGTAGCACCAGTTACCAGGAGGTGTTTTTCCAGTAACCATGCACCCTCTTTAATCTCAAACAGACTAAACAGTTGTGTCTATTGGGCCAGGTGCACAAGTTTGTGACAAAATAGTCACTGTGTTTGGCTTTACTTTTCTGAGTTTGCAGAGGATGTCTGAAAACACATTTTGTTGTGGGATTTGGCCAGATAGTGTCATTTAACTCTTACCTTAAATGATTATTTTATATTTACGTTATTTTGAGAATCTTGAGTTGTGTCTCCTGGGATCTTTCCTGGCTCAGGATGGGGCGGATATCGTACCACCCTGATCATGTTCACAGATATGTGTTCATGCTGTGCCTTCAACTGGCTCAAGCTTTTTAACAAGCAATGTATTTTAGGAGATCTAATAATTATATTTTTGAAGAAAATGACAATTGCCATGTATGTCTATGGTAGCACACAGTGTTAGCAATTGTCTTTTATCAAATAATCACTAATTCAAGTAGGCAAAAATCACAAAATATATGTTGAAGTTACTGTAATTGCAGATTGACTTATTATCTAGTTATCTCCTTGGTTTAGACAGACAGAAATGTTTGTTGGTGATCTTGAAGAAGAAAGGGGTCAGTGTGGTTTAAAAAAAAGAACATTCAAGTTGATAATCCCTTGTACAAAGGTTAAGTCATATTTTTATTTGGTAAAAAAATGACAGCACCACAAGTGAAAGAAATTCACAGAGTGCAATGCATGTTAGCAAGTAGTGTTTTCCATGAAGACTCCCATCATTGTATTGAACTGGAGGTGGCACAAAATCTGAGTGAGGTGGGCGCCTCCTAACTCTCTATGCAGGAAAATCCTTCGTCTCCTTCCAAACAGACCTATGGACTCACTATGGGTTGACTAATGTTTGTTTGCATCACAATATTTAAAGAGCTGAATCTGAATACACTTTAAATGTGCTTTCATACGGGGCATTATGCTGGCCTACCTTACATTAAACATGTTTAGGAGTGTGTTGGATAATATCACTTAGTGAAACATAAATGCATTAATACAGCATTACAGAGGCATGTTTTTTTCTGTATGTTTTGGTGGATTGTGTTGGTTCATGATTGCGTATCAGTAACCACCCTAGCCCCACTGGCGAGTCCCAATCCTGAGTGAATGATTAAAAGAGGGCCTCCATCAGTCATACAGTGGGCTGAAGAGTGGCGTGAGAAAATGCAAATTGGTTGCTCAGCCTGCTTAGACACTGACAGTCACTCTAGTCACTCTTCTCCCCGGTAGCTGTCTGAGCAGCAGCAGCACATGTGGCATGAAAACCATGGCTCTGCAGAGATTAGCACTATGGGTATAATGAGTGCATGGCTTTTGAGCCTTAAGCAAATCAAATCCATTTTGACGTGTTAACCCTGTGGTATGGTCACGAACAGCCTGTCACTCCAAAATGATGGCATGTTATTTCACGGTTGAGATGCAAAGCTAGTCGGACTTTTCACATTAATTAACTTATTGGAGGTCTCACAGTTTAACGTGATCCTACATGGAAGCATAAATATTATAATAGTTTTGATTGAGAGACACTTGGCGTCAGAAATTTACGTACTGTGCATTTAAAGTGGATGTTTGCTGTTATAGCTACGTCGCTCTGATGCCGTTAGCTTTATGTCAGATGACTCTTATATGTTACTTGGATGCTCCTCAGCTGAACAGTTTGCATATGACTTAACACTGTACATTTCCTTAGGTACTGCCAGGCATCATAGAAGCCTTTACTACTGGGCTTAACCACTGTTTGGCCCGTCACAATTATTACATAATCATCTGGTCATGTGGGCTGATTGCAACCCTTTTGCTTAAGAATCATTTCCATTCACCTGTAGAAAGCTGCATCTAACTAATTGCATTCAACTAGTTGCATTCTTTTAAAGCTTCAGGGGGATCTAATTGCAGAAGTCATATATAACATTCATAATTAATTCAAATGAGAGTCGTGGTTTTCGTTACCTTAGAATGAGGCATTTATATGTACAGAGGGAGCAGGTCACATCCATCGAGTACACCGTGTTACATCGCTATGTTTCTCCAGTAGCTCAAAACAGACTTCTTGTTCTCTTTATGGCAGGTGGCTTCCAATCTTAAGCTTATCATCACCTACTGTGTTTGAGTGTGGGCCAGAGTTACTAACCAAAAAGCCCAGAATGGACTAAATAAACACGGGCTCTAATGCGAGTCTTTCACGTGCCTAGCGGCCACCGTAGGGAAGGCTGAGGCAAAAGGTATTCAGTTGGTCGCAATCGTCAACCTCAAGGCTAGATGCCACTAATTTTTACACACTGAACCTTAAACATGGATGTTCACTGTTATTGCCAATAGCATCCAGTTTGGCTATGATCTGACCACTTTCCAGTAACTAAGGTGCTGCTTGGCATCAAAGAAACCTTTTTATTAGTAGGTGTAACCATTGTTAGGCCTGTCACAGTTACTATATAGTCGAGTGATTGCGATTATTTGATTATTCTGCATAATGGATAGAGTTGTTTGCCTTTTAAATGTATGAAAACAGCTGGATGAAACCAACAGAATATCATATTTGACGTTTCCACTTTGTTTTCCACTGTTTGAGGTTTGACTGGTGCTGTTTAAATGACATCTCTCTGTGGCCTCTAGTTCTGCTATGGTTTAATGGCACCTGAGTGTAGATTTAGCACAACCAACTGTTTATATCAAGGCATCTAACTTCTAATATTTGACCGACTGCATTTCCATGGGAATTATCAATAATTTGTATATTCCAGTAATAGGCTTTGTATTATTTATGTCAAATCTGCCCAGTGTAAGTTTTGTTCACAAAGCCTAAAAGGCAAACAGAAATGTTCATTTATTCATCCCAGTGTTCAATGCCACTAAATGTCATTTCTCCTCCATAAGGTTTATGCCTATTACTAAATTATTATAGGCTTATAATAAATTAACAGAAAAAGACAAATTGCGGATCGCATTTATTTGTATGATGGTCATAATGTGAGATGGTGTTTACTGGAGGACAATATGAAGTGGCAGATACAATACAGCAGTGGGGCTACCCCCTCCCTCCGCCTGTCACACTGTACTTAGTAACCAGGTGGGATTTTGAGTTGGCTGGAGATGAGTCAGCGTGAAAAGCCCCCCTGGTGGAGGTGGGCTTTTACAGTCTGGCAGCACAACATTTAAGAGGTCGGTGATACCATGTTATGCAAAATTTGTCTTTAAAATCATGTCCAAACTGTCTGACGTCCAGCTCTTTTTCGTCCACTAGCTTCTTCCCCCACTGCCTTTCTCACACTTCTGTGTTTCCCGCTCTTTTTTTGATTCACAGACAGATACCAACCCACCCCCCCTTTCAACTTCCTTGGTTACTGCCTCTGTTTCCCTCTCAGTGCCTCACTGGGAAACTCTGCCTTCATTGTCATTGTCCTAGTAGGTTGGTCCTCTCTGAGGAGTTTGTACAGATAGCGGGGTTGGCTTTTGGGGAGGGCTTAGTGCTTGATTTGCAGTCTTTTCCCATAATACTCAGCTCATTCAGGCAGCCTATTGGCAGGAGACAACCCCTGTGTGCAACTTCATCCACCCATAAGGCTAACCATTGACATATTGTTGTAGGTTTCTATGGAGAACTCAGATTGCCGTTGCTCTTTGGGCTCATTGTGTCAGAGAAAGATTTACCATTGGCTTTATTTAACCACATAAAATGAAACCACTTCCTATTGACACCCTTTTAATATGTTCATGCCTCTGTCGTTTTACCATTGTGTGGAATTATTTGGCATAATATCTGCTCAGTATTGGCAATAGCGATACAAAAAAAAGTTACAAGGAGCAGTTACCAGATTCGATTAGATAAGCATCAAGATCAAAGTGGGATGTTTTTGGTCTTAGGCCAGATCGTATTACTGCAAAGCTTATCACACAATTCACAAATAGCTTAAATAATCAGCTTCAGTTTGGCTTTGAAAAAAGAAGCTGTACAGGTCCTGCTAAATGTTAAATCTCCACAGATGTTTCATTGTCCATGTTTCTCTCTCTCTCTCTCTCTCTCTCTCTCTCTCTCTCTCTCTCTCTCTCTCTCTCTCTCTCTCTCTCTCTCTCTC
>JAPQRN010000009.1:4513466-4524546 GCA_037367275.1 Coranthus polyacanthus | reverse complement strand
GGGGGGTCCATGCGGTTATGAGGTTTAGGGGACATCCATCATGAACATTTTGCTGTTATGTGACTAAAAAGACATTAGCTAGTAGAAAATCAGATGTGCTCACTGAAGTAATCATTCACATTTTCCTAACTGCCAGTCGATTCCTCTCAGAACCATTTTCTCTGACAGTTCTCATTTTTCACACCGTCTCTTGGAGCTCATCATCTGTGACAGCTTGAGGTGCAACGGTTGTGAAACCAAGACCGAATATGTGATACAAACTCAAGTCCTTGAGTTTGAGAATTCTGTCAGTTAATATATAAAGTTAATCTACCTTCATATTGTTCTTTAGTGTTCTTGATATTCAACGTTGTAGTTGATTTAACAAAAAAAAAAGAAAAAGAAGTGTCCCTTTTTTTCATATTCACCTCCTCAAACCAAACTGTAGCTCAAAAATCGAGGTCTGAACTGAACCGTGGATTTTGAGAAGCATTACACCTCTAGTGACAGCCGCTGTCATTTTTGACCGATTTCCTCTGGTCATTTCTCCACTGAAGACTTCGGGCTCTCCTCAGTTTCACTAATCATCACATTATTTCTTCAGTGGCAGGAAAACCACGTTTAATGATCCTCCAGGTTACAGTGGACTATCTGAACACTTTTAGTGCTGACGGACTCTAAAGAATCACTATAAATTGAATTAAATTCATGCAAGCTTAGCAACGTAATGTAATGCTATAAATGACATATAATGCAACGTCCTGATATAGTCAACAGGCAATTCCAATTTTTCTAATATCTAAATCTTTTCTCTCTGGAGAAATCTCAGCTCAGTTTTTTTTTGTTTGTTTGTTTCAAAATGCTTGTTGCTGTTCAGTGCCACAGTCTTAGAATCAGTCAAGTATTTTATCAGAACAAAGGAAGCCAGCCTACTTTAATGGAAGATTATACAAAATGTATACTATGTATGTTTCACTTCCTATGCTCACTTTTCCTGCTACATTGATTTGCCCTTGCAGTGTGTGTGGAGTGTCTACACACACATGCGATAAGCTTCTAAGAACAAAATAGCTGTATAGCACATTCAAGGACACATTCCATCCCTATGTTGCAATTCATCTGGTATTCATGCAATACTTGTGTTACTTTAAGCTCAGTGTGTCAGTTTGCAATTTAAAGGTTCTCTGGCAGTCGATGCCTGTTCCTCACTTTTAACAAAGCCGCACAAATGATCCAGAACAAATTCCCATAAGCCCAAGTTCTTAAGTTTTCCTTTTCAACATGTACGCCACCAAAGCTAATTGTTAAACTATAATGTAAAAGCGGCCAGTGGTGTAACATCACTTTACAGACTTACAGGTTACTGTCATTTTAGTGGACTGTGCTATATCCTGTTTTTGTTTTAATCACTTTCCCTGCTTTATCTTGCAGTGTCTGCCACTGCTTTCTACAAGGCCCAGCCTGTCATCCAGTTTATGTGTGAAGTGCTGGACATCCACAACATAGACGAGCAGCCACGCCCTCTCACAGACTCACACCGGGTCAAGTTCACCAAAGAAATCAAAGGTGGGGCAGGACGTGTGGGTTCATGTGAGAAAGGTAGTTAAATCAGATGAATAAAGGTACCCTGTGTGTGCGTGTGTGTGTGTTGCGATACAGAGCGAGAGTGAGAGTTTGAGCAGGAACAGGGACAGCATGTCACTGGCAATTTACACACAAACACATTGTACTGCTACTCAACACGCGACTATTATCCACCAGGTTTGAAGGTGGAGGTGACGCACTGTGGAACCATGCGGAGGAAGTACCGTGTCTGCAACGTGACCCGTCGGCCTGCCAGCCATCAAACGTGAGTCAGTCCACGGGAAGGCGAGGGAACAGGAGACGCTGGGCGGTGTGTGTGGATTGTAGACGGGGGTGGAAAGCCGACCACAGAGGATGCGTTCACCAATTCACTACCAAACAAACCAGATAATGGCTGAATCATCTGACAGCCATACGGTCAACATTAGTCATCCTTTAGTGAAGTAACCAGTGCACGCAGCTGCTGTTCTGCTGATATTTGTCATCTAGAGTAGAGTACCTGCTGTTTTTCATCCTTTACAAAGCATTTACTTCACCATTCGGTGATCAAAAGGATGACTCAGAGATACTTTGAATTAATGTATGCTGTATATATGATTTTATTTAAATGGTTAGATCACTATTAGTTAGATTTTAGTTATCGAGTAGTATCATAAATTCTGTGTTTATAACATGGTTACATTTTGTTGAAGAGAAATCCACACTGGTAAAGAAATATTGCTGTGCCACTAGTTGCAAATTTCAACTTATGTTTCCTTTTGATTGTTTAAGCCTACAGTCTGAGTCATTCAAGACTGCCTCTCCCTCACATTAAACTTTAAAACTACATTAAAGTTTGTAAAACAGCTGCAGTTCAAGGAAGGAATCCTATGCAATTGAATCGCTTTATATGTGGAATGAAACACCCCTCATTTTACCTTAGGGTAGGGTTGTCCCTACCAAGTGTTTCTGTGGAGCACCTAACACTAAATACATGTAAAAAGGCATTTAGCCTATTAGTAGCCTGATGTAGCCCATTTCACAACTAAAGTAATTGTAAAGATGGCTAAGTTACATAGGTATGTGTACTGAATTAAGTTACATTAGTTAGCAAAGCTAGTTACTTGACGTTGCATAAAGTTCTTACGGTTATTTTAGGTATCATACTGTTATCATGAAATAATTCAAATTCTCTTGGCTGTCTAGTTTTTGACACAAGATGCTCTGTTCTCTGCAGGTTCCCTCTACAACTGGAGAACGGTCAGACTGTAGAGCGTACTGTAGCCCAGTACTTCAGAGAGAAGTACAACCTGCAGCTTAAGTATCCACATTTGCCCTGTCTACAAGTGGGCCAGGAGCAAAAGCACACCTACTTACCATTGGAGGTGAGCGAAAACAATCCACTATTCCTGTTTTATATGTTTTGTAACGTGATGGTGAAATCTGAGTTGCACGGGCAGCCCTGAGGGGTTACTGTGTGTCATTTGTAGAAAAAAAGGCAGGGCTGTTGCAGAAAACAGTATTAAAGTTGCATGTTAAAGCATCGTTTTTGCTTTTGCTTTTCTCGCAGGTGTGTAACATTGTAGCAGGTCAACGGTGCATCAAGAAGCTGACGGATAATCAGACCTCCACTATGATCAAAGCCACTGCTCGCTCTGCACCTGACAGGCAGGAGGAGATCAGCAGACTGGTGAGTTGTGGACACAGCTGTAGAATGGAGGTCTCTCTCCGACAGACACAGCATCTGAATATTAAAACACCAAAACAGCATTTCAGAACAAAAACAAATGATCCTTCAGGGGCAAGCAAATTTAACGTGTGTGTGTGTGTGTGTAAAAACATTTGGATACGTAACCTTTTTCATGAAATGCGCGCGTTGCTAGGTTTGTCAACACAGCTCCTCATCTTGATATTTTACGGCTTGCTTTGTAATTATCTCTCCCAGTTGTTTCATATAGTTAACAGAGGTATGTCTGTGTGCTTCTCGCATCACATTTGGCAATTACAAGGCAGGGCTACCTAGGGTCAACAAAATGCCAGAGTTGTAATGGGTTTAATGTGTGTGAGGCCGCAGCAGTGCACTGTTTATGGAGAGACTGACAGACTGTACATTGCCTCTAGCTATCATCAGATTAGCAATGCCGTACCTGTTCCATATTAGCACGCTCCCCATTTCTTCTCTCAGGAGCAAAATGACCGGATTGCATCCAGGAAATCATTGCAGACGTCATTGTACCATCGTATTGTTGCTTCAAAATGGTGTGTGTGAATGAGCAAGGGATAAGACACAAAAATGACAAAACAAGCAGCTAAGCTGTTCCTGTCAGATTTATATTATAAGCTCCTTTATAAATGTGGATACCGTGCCAACCATGTAGTTAATAATTCCTTAACACCAGATGTTAAGGGTTAGGGTTAGTGTTAGGTTTAGGGTTACATTTGAGCCATGTTTGAGCTGATGTCGTTTAGGTTAGAAACTAATAATATTCTCTTTCAAATGAAATCTAATACATGCATTTTGGTCTCATACTTCTTCTGTTATGAGCGTAACCCTAAGAGAAGGTTTTGCTTAGGGTTAGGGTTCCACGAAACAGGTGGATGTTAATAGATTAAGATGAATTAACACCCATCATGTTGTGACATGTCACCAGTTTCCCCTTCTATTTTCCTATCCACCAATATCCATCATCAACTAAATAATTATAAAACTAACACTAATACCCATACTGTACCAGTGTTATTATAGGAAACTAAAACTAGCAGTGAAAAATTAATTGAAGATAACATTAGGGCTACACAATGTACGAACTTAAACCCGCATAAAAAATACAAAAACCTCAAACAAAACATTAAATGGCTTTCATTTTTTATATTTATATTTTTTACTCTGCTCTGCTCAGTGTCCTTGAGTCTGAAACATCACCGGACACACACTTGACCGTTACAATGCGGCCTTTTGTGATTGTGTAATTGAACAGGCTGACATTGATTGTGCAATGGCAATGCAGCTCTAACTGAAATAAATATGAGTTTAAATTAGTTTCCAAAAACATCCAATGCAACACAAACTGCTTTTTAACTGAATTGTGGGTAAAAAAACTGCTTTGTTTTTCCCCCAATTTTAATGGTTCATGTTGTACAAAAATAAAATGTCTTAACAATGTTTTTGTTTTGTAAATCATATTTGATGTCAGTCATTCTTTCATTCAAATTTTTACAGTTTCTATAGATCAAGTCTTTCCTGATTTGGAAAAACTAAAACTTAACTAAAACTAGTCAATTCCTCAAAATAAAAATAAAACTACTAACTAGAACTAAAGCAAAGACAAACAATAAAATAAAAAGTAATGAATATTCATTCATTCATATTCATAGTAAGTACAAACACATTGGTCTTGATGGTACAGATACCCATGTATCATTGACAGGAGATCACTGTCATGTCTGCTGAATCACTGCGCTGTGGTTGTATACAACGACCTCTGCAAACATGTAGCCTTGTCACAATAACCACGATCCACACTAAGTGAACAGGTAAAGGGAACTTTAACTGACTTTGACACTTTGTCCGTTTTGCCCATACCCTTGTCCTGCAGGTGCGCAGTGCCAACTACGAGGCCGACCCTTTTGTGCAGGAATTCCAGTTCAAGGTGCGCGACGAGATGGCCCACGTGACGGGGCGAGTGCTACCCGCCCCAATGCTGCAATACGGCGGCAGGGTGAGCACAGAGCACTTTATGGTACCTTCCTTTAAATCACGCCCATTCTCTCTGTTTGTCTGACACGCTGCCCCCTTTTTTTTACTCAACCTTCACTCCAGTGTCTCGAAGGGGAACTAACTCTCTGGCTTCTGTTTGTTCTTCATGGTGTCTGTCGTTTTGGCCCATTTCTCGTGGTTCAGCCTCAATATTTAACCCTTTCGTTTCTGCCTCAAAAAAAAAAAAGTCAGAGTTCCTTCTCCTTTTTAGGAGATACAATTATTAAAGCATTGTGAATGAAAAGAACTATTCAAGAAAGATAGATGGATTATATACCCTTTAAGGTATAGTGTATAATAAAAAGTTCTAATAAAAAGAAGCAGTTTATTGAGACTGAACCACAGTGGTGATTAACATGTTCTGTCTACTGTAAAGAGACACACCTTTATTTCTCTATGTTTGAATGTGTATATTACTGAAAAAAGACACCATAATGCACACTTTGTTGTGTGTTTTAAAAAAAACAAAAAAAAAACCAACCATAAAATCTCATCTTAGATAGACTGCATCACTCTAGCTATGCAATAAAATATAAATTTGACATCAAACCAAACTGATATTTGTTCTTCTGATCCCGTAAATGGTAAATGTTTCTCTGGTGAGATCAGAGCACATGCTTGTGTTTTGGAGTGCTTGTTTTGTTTTGTGTTTGTATCATGTGACTTTACAGAAATATGTGTTTAATAATGTTTTTTTTGTACAAAGTGGGTAATGAATGGTAAATGTGTGCGTGAGAAAGGACGCGTGTGTTGGAGTGCGAACGGTATGAATCTGAGTGTTTGTCCACATAACCCTGAGTACATGCGGTGAGACTGCGATGTTGTTACAGAACCGCACCGTAGCCACGCCCAGCCACGGGGTGTGGGACATGAGGGGCAAGCAGTTCCACACAGGAGTGGAGATTAAGATGTGGGCCATCGCCTGCTTTGCCACACAGAGGCAGTGTCGGGAAGAAATCCTCAAGTGAGAGTCATTGCTGATGTTTCCTTGAAGCAGCTTTTTAAAAATTCTGTGGTATTGCATTGGCGCTGTTCTTGCAGTAAAGGAGGTTAATTCATTTATGATAGAACATTTCAAGGCAGATATTAGATTCCTATTCAAACCACATATCTGTGTGGCCATTCCTGTTAATCTGACATGATCTTAAAGTATTGTCTTTTATCTCAGTGAAGATTTAGATTAGTATTTTGTGTTTTTACTTCAACAGATATATCAGTGTCAACTTAAAGGATAGTTGAATTCCATAGTTGATCAGATTTTTTTAAAAATGCAGACAAAAAGTCATGTCAACAGTACTCAGACCTGCTTAGATTGTGTTTGATCTGATCTCTTTAGTCGGTTTGAGTGTTCACCCTTCGCTCTGTTGCCTTTCTGTCTTTTTTTTCATAGGGGTTTCACAGACCAGCTGCGTAAGATCTCAAAGGATGCTGGGATGCCCATCCAAGGTCAGCCATGTTTCTGTAAATACGCCCAGGGAGCTGACAGTGTGGAGCCCATGTTCAGACACCTGAAGAACACGTACGCCGGACTGCAACTCATCATAGTCATCCTGCCAGGAAAGACTCCTGTCTATGGTAGAATACGATTATTCTAAGTACAATAGTACCTACAGAGAAACATTTATTAGGGAGTAGAGATATTGTTGCAGTTCTGACTATGTGGAGTTGCTAATTCTATTGTTGTCACAGTATTCTATAACATTTATGTATTTGTTTCCTTGTTTAAATTTCTTTGACCTTCCATTTTTTTCCATTCCATCACTACTTATTTAAAGTATGATTCCTCTTGACTAGTTTTTCCTTTTTGACCCTGTATAGCGGAGGTGAAGCGTGTGGGAGACACCCTCCTCGGCATGGCCACGCAGTGCGTTCAGGTGAAGAACGTGGTGAAGACGTCGCCTCAGACCCTCTCCAACCTCTGCCTCAAGATCAACGTCAAGCTGGGAGGCATCAACAACATCCTGGTGCCTCACCAACGGTCAGTCCGACGCTTGTGTTTTTGTTCCGTGTTAGTCAATGTGTTCATTCACACACAAAAAAAGAAAGAAAAAAAAAAATCACACTCGAACAAGTGACAAGTGCAATAAGTTTTAATTCAATTTATTTGGTACATCTCGACCAACAGCCCATCAGTGTTTCAGCAGCCAGTTATCTTCTTGGGAGCAGATGTTACGCATCCGCCTGCAGGAGATGGAAAGAAGCCTTCGATTGCAGCAGTAAGTTTCTTTCTGATTTTTCACCTCATCTATTGGTTGAATATATTATCTTGGGATGATCAGTCCTTATATCAAAGGGCCTTTTCACACCTTCACACCACACACCACACAGTCCGAAACAAGATTCAAGTTTTTGTTATGTCGTGTACATTTGATCCGGTCTTTTTTTTTTTTCTCTCCACATTGCAGTTTTGCGAGTACACTAAAGAACTTTGTATGACATACGTACGTCCTTATACTTGTCATTGATTTGTTGTAGATCAGCATGTTGTCAATTCGACCGGTAGCCTTTTCCATTTGAAAGGAGAATACTGAACAGATTCTTTTTTTTTTCTTTTTTTTTTATTACTTCATTGGACAGTATTTCTATTATAATTTCTGTTTTTGCATTTTCTGGTTCTTTTTCCTCTGCTCTTGTTTAATGGTGTAAGCCTATCATAGCTTCCTGTAATCGGAACCAAACAAATTGAAACATAGTTCGGTTTGATCTGGACCGAGACAAACTCCTTTTCAAGTTTTGGTCTGGTCTGGGGGAGGTTTCACACATGCAATTTTGGTTCAGCTCAAGCTGAAAAGTCTGAAAGTCTGTACCAAACAAATTCAAAATGATAAATCTTAGGACGTTTTCCAAACCATCTCGTTTCTCAACTTTCTTTCCCCGTCTCTGTAACAGGTGGTCGGCAGTATGGACGCCCATCCCAGCAGGTACTGTGCCACTGTGCGGGTACAGAGGCCGAGGCAGGAGGTTATCCAGGACCTGGCCTCCATGGTGCGGGAATTGCTCATCCAGTTCTACAAGTCGACCCGCTACAAGCCCACCAGAATCATCTTCTACAGGGATGGTGTTTCAGAAGGCCAGTTCAGACAGGTCAGCTCCCAGTAGCTTCCTCCTTCCACACAAATGAGACCATGAACTGAATATCGCACAACAGCCAATCAGTTAGATTTGCTGAATTAGATTTACTCAGTTTTACTTTCCATAAACAAGAGGATGATTTACTTTCTGATCTTTAAATGGGAACTACATAAAACCTCAAATGACCGACAACACCTTACAGTGCATATTGAGCGTTTAGACCCTTTCGAGTTTTCCAGATTTTATGTTTCTTTTTCTAATCCGTCTACACACAGCACTCCACAACGACAAAGCAAAAACAGGTTTTGAAGTATTTTGTTAATTTGTACAAAATAAAAGAGTCATTCACAGCAACTCGGGCTTTAATGGTACAGTAGCCAGACGGAAGCATTTCCAGACTTAAAGGCACATGACAGTTTGCCAAAAGTCCCCCGAACGACTCTCTCCATGAGAAGCTTGGTCTGATGAAACAAAGACAACAATGTTGCCAAAATTCCTAACTGTGTGTGTGGAGGAAACAAGGCACCCGGCATCAACTCATTAATACCATCCCTACAGTCAAACACAGTGGTGTGGGGATGTTTTTCTGTGGGACTGGAAGGCTAGTCCAGACAGAGGGAAAGACAGATGCAGAAAAATATAGAGCAATCCTGAGTGAAAACCACCCAAACAGTGCTCAGGATCCCTGGAGCGAAGGTTTACATGTCAACAAAATAACCCGAAGCACCAAGAAAATGCAAGAGTGGCTTAAGGAAAACTCTGTCCAGACCAGAACAACTCTTGAGAGACCTGAAAATGGCCGTGTACCAACGCTCCCCATGGTTGAAAGATTCCAAAACGAATGTGTGCCAAGCTTGTGGGATCATTCCCAAGAAGACTTGAGGCTGAAAAAACACTCCAAAAACCTGTTTTTGCTTTGTCACTGTGGAGTATTGTGTGCACATTGATGAGGAAAACATTGAATCCATTTAATTGAATCCATTTTATGGTCAGTCTAAAATAGGGCCGGGCAGTATATCAAATTCATTTTAATGAATCTAGTTTGTGCTTTTAAATCAATGCTAAAAATGCCAAAATTATTTTTATTGTTGTTTGTTGGTATTGTATATAAATTGAGTATGAGCTGAAAATGAATATCTAAGTCAAAATAATAAATACCTAAATGAATACATAAAAAAATATGGCTCATTGAACGCCAACAAAAAGTAATTATGAATATCAAAACAACAGTAGGAATCTGGGCAGCTCTCGGTGGAATTTTTATTGGAATTTATAGAATTTTTAGCTATTATTTTCCCTCAAAGTCAGTAAATAGAGAAGCCTGATAGTAGCCGTCGGCAACCAAGAGACAAGTTCTCCCGGCACCGATAGAAACGGTAAAAGCTCAAATTGTCTAGATCGCCAAAGGAAATCTAGATAAATTTTTTTTTTATCCATATTGCCCAGTGTTGGTCTAAAACATAAACGTGAAGTCTTTAGAATATGTGACAGTTTTCTGAATGCAAAACAGTACAGAGTATGGAGTGTAAATATGAGAAGATAACTGTCCTTCCTTTGTTCTTCAGGTGCTGTATTATGAGCTGCTGGCCATCCGGGAGGCCTGTATCAGCCTGGAGAAGGAGTACCAGCCAGGCATCACTTATATTGTTGTGCAAAAACGCCACCATACACGCCTCTTCTGTGCCGACCGCAACGAGAGAGTGAGTCCCCTTCCACAGCACGGCACACAGTGACGTTCCCCATTAAAGTCGGTACAGTGTGTTATGTGTTAGTCCATATTCTTTTTATGCTCTCTGTGAGCACATTAAGTACTCAAAATGGGACTCTTTAATTACCTTTTGTTGTCAATTGGACTGTTCACCCTC
This sequence comes from Coranthus polyacanthus, assembly GCA_037367275.1. Lineage (NCBI taxonomy): Eukaryota > Metazoa > Chordata > Actinopteri > Kurtiformes > Apogonidae > Coranthus > Coranthus polyacanthus. The sequence continues at coordinate 4,514,310 of JAPQRN010000009.1, read as the reverse complement.
CTAACCCCTGTAATTACATTCGATTAAAGCATTAGGGCCTGATACAAACCAAGAGCTCTGGAGTGGCACTTAAGGTCCCCAGAGTAAGACTGGGCTAGTAACAACCTTGTTTTCAGGGTAGATACTGTCATACAGAGGGAGAGGAGCTCTCTGGAGCATTAGGCTTTTAATTGGTTGATTGGGAAGCGCTTGGTAAACCTTATTTAAAAACCTGCCTAAGGTAAATGCTTTAAAAGCTTTGTTTTCCACTACTTTGGTCCCGCTTTTTCCATTTTCTGATTCCAGTTATTATCGTGGTAATGGTACAAAATGGAAAAAGAAGTCCAAAGGGCATTAGCGAGGACTCACCTGTCTTTCTTTTTTTTTTTCGGCCAGGTTGGACGTAGTGGAAACATTCCTGCTGGTACTACCGTGGATACGGACATCACGCATCCTTACGAGTTTGACTTTTACCTCTGCAGTCACGCTGGAATACAGGTGAGACCAGCCTTTGCCTTTTCAGCGCCTCCACGAAAATCTGAATGTTTTCAGGCTTTGTGCTTTGCAGAGCATTTCATTATTACAAATAGATTTCACAAACGGTGCCAAGGGGAGAAAATATTTCCCTCCCTTTTTTCTTTTAATTGTCTGAAGTATGATCCTCGGAAACTGGAGACCTGCCTTTGGCAAAACGTGGCCACCGTGGTCTGTAGTCCCCACTAATGGAAGAATTTCCTGAAAATGTTATGAAATTAGCAATTAACCTGATCGAAAATGAAATAAAACCAAATAATGTAATAAGATGTCCTGAATCACATCGAAATAACATTTTACTGACAACGTAGTACCTCATTTCCCAGTGATC
>JAPQRN010000009.1:4470224-4496535 GCA_037367275.1 Coranthus polyacanthus | reverse complement strand
GAAGCACACGAAGGTGATGGAGCACATGAAGGTGATGAAACTACAGTGTGAAAGTAAAACGAACTGGACCGAATGTGACCACGAACCCTGGTTTGGACTTTCAGAGGTGAAAAGAGTTCGGGAAAGACAGACCTGCTGCTACCAACACCAAACACAACATGAATGAACATAGTTTGTGAAACTGTACCTCCTGATATCTTCGTCTCTCAAGTGACTGTAACAAAAAAAAATATCTCTTAGCATATGTTCTCGTTTGTTCCGCCTGATTAATCAAACAGACGCCACGTTAGATTAACGTTCATATGGTCTCTTACAATAACACACACCTACTGCATATATGAGCTGAAATTCACCAAAGTCCCAGAACAGCCCAGGTTTAATCAGCCTCAATAAGTGAAAACAGTATGTGGGCGTTTTTAAAAATTCAATTTGCCACGAAAGGGAAATATTGAATAATGTCACACCGAAGGCTTTCTTCTTTTGTGTGGCTAAAATCACTTATAGGTTTAAGACGCCGCCGTCCCGTGGTTTTATTACAAAGACCCAGTGAAGAAACGTAAAAAGCGGTTTCTCTCCTTCCGTCGCAGTAGGTTGTTCATCTGGACCCGACCCGGTATCCCGATGATTCAGAATTTCACACTCGCACGACAGATCAGTCTTTGAGGAAACCATTCAAATGCGTCCATGTGTTTCTTCTATTTTATATGTAGTTGTACAACCACAGATCTGAGCTATGGACCCAAAAAAAACCCAACAAAACCACTAATAACTCAAAAAAATATGCATCATCCATTAACTGAGAGGAATGTGTTTTATGATCAGTTCAGATGGTTTTACAAGCGAAGAGATGAGACATTCTCTGGGTTCAGCTTGTTCCCGCTCTTCTCACTTTTGTATTGTTGTAAAATTTCAGATCTTTTCGAACTTTACGTCCATGAAAAAAGTACTTTGAGGAGGTGAGCTTTGGGTTTTTTTTTTTTTTGTACGACAGTGTTTTAGGTTAAAAAAAAAGGGGAGGAGGAGAAAACACTCGAATTTCATAGATTAAAGTCATAAACTTAGGAGGAAAGAAACGCGTTGACATTTTCAAAACATGAATGAAAAATAAGAACTCACTGACTGATGTGTTTTTCTTGTCAATTTGTGGTTTTTTCCCCCATAAATTTGTGAGTTTGTTTCTCAAATGTACCACCTCAAGTTTTTTCGTTTCTTGTAAATTTCCAACTTCAATCTCTTTTTCTTTCATATATATGACATTAGAATCTCAGAGAATATGACTTTTCTTTTTTCCTCTTAAATTTACCACTTTAATCCCTGACGATATTCCCGTCTCTTCCGCCTCATACATTTGTGATTTCTTTTTTTTTCTTTTTTTTTTTGAGCATCGTCTTCCTCCTGCAGCTCGTGACTTCCCGCTGCTGGACAAAACATTCAACTGAACTGATGAATCGATAACAAAGGTCGTTTTAACTAATAGTTCTAATAAACAACTTGATTGTGTGCATGTTTAAAATCGCTGGCTCGCGATCGCTGTGCTTGTCTCTTGACGAGTAGAAACAAATTGGAGTGAAAATAAATCAATAAAAAAAATTACTTTAACACAACAAAAATCTGTGTGAAATGTTCAAAATTAAACGTTGGAAGAAGTGCCATTGTGCTCGTTTAAATCTGTTTTTTTTCCCCCCCCGACTAAAAGGCTACTAAAGCTATTTACTGTGGACTTCCCGAAAGCAACAGCAGGAGTGAAATTTTAGCACTTACTCTTGTATCAGTAGGATGTAACTAAAACGGTAATAAATGTATTTCTTGGTTTTGTGAAATGGTTTGCACTTTTCGGGAGCAACAACATTTACAAGACACTGGGGATGCATTAAGCTACAACAAGTAATCAGCGCTGAGCAGCAACACCTCCAGTCAAATAAAACGTGGAAGACGGATGCTCTGTGAGGAAGCAGATGCTCTGCAGGGTGGGACTCAGCACTGATTATGTGCAAATCCTAACTGTCATAAACAGCCGGGCCCCCCCTGCGGCCGCCTACATCCAACTGACAAAATGATGGTGTTAATTTCTGTAAATCGCTTAAATAAGAGAGAGCCACTGTTAGTCAAACAGACGTCCCTCTGCGGACTTAAATGCAGCTGCTGCTGTTTGTCCCTGTCTGACGCTAACACAACATTCATCACTCACGATGGTACAGTAGCGGCGCGACTGAACCCGCTGCCAAAAGATAAATCAACACTAAATCACAAGGGAACTGCTCTGTAATTTTCAACCGTCTTACACTTCTGGAAAATCAATGATGGCTTAAGACTCAGATACTGTAAAAGTGGTAAGTAAATAGTTGAAAGAGGCAATTTGATGAGCGCCTGCTCTCGCTTTGACGCATTTCATTTAATAACTCGTGTCACCGCAGCAGAATGAATTGGGAGAATCAAAGGTTTGCTGCTGCCGCTGGGTTTTGGTTTGGACAAAATGAAGGTAAAACAAATTCTATATATTTTTGGATTTCTTTAGACTCTGAAAGATGTGCGTATGATTTCTGCGGCTGCATTAAGTTCAATATAAAAAAAAAATATGGACACTGGTTACACGAACAAATATGGCAACCAAGTGGCACGTAACATTACTTCAATTCATTTAGCACCGGTCACAATACACGATCATCTCAAGGCACTTCACGAATTCAGATTGAAACTATACAGAGAAAAAAAACACAGCAAATCCTACGAAACCAAGCCCAGGGCGACAGGAGGGAGGAAAAAAAAAAACCTCCGACAGAACCGGACTCCGGGTGGTCGACCACCTGCCGGGACCAGAAAGAGAGGAGAGAAAAGAAAAGCACAAAGAGCGCAGACGCTGGTCCAGAACCACACGTCAAGAACGTCCAGAAGCATCAACAAGGCATTTTCACCGAGAGAAAACCGCTCAGTGGATATTTTCTATGGATTTGGATGGTTGTGCATGAAAATCCCAGTAGATCGGCCGCTTCTGAACCACTCACCTCATCAGTCACCTTACTACCCCATTCTGATGCTTGGTTTGAACTTCAGCAGATCATCCAGACCATGTCTACATTCCTACATGCACTGACTTGCTGCCATGGCATTGTCCTATTAGATGTTTGAGTTAACAAGCAGTTCAACAGGCGGGTGTACCTAATAAAGAGGCCAGTGAGTGTATACCCAAATGTCAAATGTGTCACTCTGAACAATGAAAACTGACGCCGCTAATCCTTCGGTTGAGAAGGTCACACTGTTAGAATTCAAGCATTGTAGCCTTTGGATTTGTGGAGACACTGACCATGACATTTGGGAACCCTGACGCCCGATACAAAGTTATACCACAATGTCAAATTCATCAGTTTGCGCAGAGGGACGACTGGCCACAATTGAAACTTCTTCGATCAACTTCCCGTTAACACTGTTAAATACTTAGGTCGAGAGGCTCACACTGGTCAAATCTGAGCATTGCAGCCTCTGGTATTGTTTTATTCATAGTGGGTTAGAATTGTTAGTGACCCTACTTTGCAATAACCCAGCCTGCTCGACTGTTGCCTTTGTCATTGAAGTTCACCTGTATTATCTGTATCTATGGTAAGGCTTCCACCACAAAAAGGTTTATTTCCTTCCTCCTGCTCCTAGTTCAGTCGTAGAATGCGTACATTAGGTTATAATGTGTTATTTGTTTGCGAAGTGGTGGGTGAAGTAAACGGAACTAGGTTTTTTGCTCCTGCAGGTGAAGATCCGTTGTTTGCCTTTGCTGCATTTCGCCTCCTCAACCATCGATGTAGCAGCCGTTCCGGCAGCTGATGCTTTATCGTAATTACCAAAGCAGCAACATAACTGAGTCTAATTGAAATAAATACTAACTGAACATTAGTGTCAGCTTTAATACAGGTTGAAATCACCATTTTTATGCATTAGTTGACAAAATAACTGGGAGTACGTACAGGGCTCATCGGTCTGCACAGGTGTCTCTCATTCAGATAATTAGGTGAAAGAAACAGACAGTTTAATTTCATCTCTGTTGATCCTTTTCTCTGACCTAAAAATGCTCCTCTGACTGAAAACTAATTTGAAACGTTACATCAGACTTGTTTATTGCTGTGCATTGTCTCATTTGTCATTCATTTTGTTTGTCACCGTAGCAGGTTTCCTTGATTGGATGCATCTGGAAAACCTTGACCTGGAAGCTACAAGTAAACTGAAGAATTTGGGAAGATGAGCAGGAGATCTCAGCTCAACATGGTGTGTCTTACGAGACGTTCCGGTCTGGTTTCAGTGTGTTTTTAAAAACACCGCGTCAATGGCATGAGGACGAACAGCGACAAGAGAAAACTCCCGTCTTTACACTCCTGTCGTAAGCTCCGCGGTCGACGCAGTGGGTCATGGGGGAACAAGGATTAGAAACTGGGTGGTTTTTGAATCCTACCTGCATAATCAAAAGGTCATCATCACACAATGAGACTTCCACTCCAGTAGACAATGAACTGGTGCGTGGCGTCCCACAGGGCTCCATCCTGGGTCCTCTACTTTTCAATTTATATATGCTTCACCTCAGCCCCATGATCAGCAAACATAACATTGGCATCATAACCATAGCAATGATGTGCAGCCTTTTGTCTCACTATCCACTGAGTCCAGAGACAACTGCTTCGTGAAGACCTAGTGATTAGAATTTGCTCTTGCATTGTTTTTTTTTTTTTGTTTTTTTAAAACCAAACTTCCTTTACAGTTCAACATGTTGTATCTTGACACCATTTATGTTTGTATTCATGCATGTATTCGAGTGCTTATTTGCATGTATGCACGTCAAACACAGTTTTGTTTTTTTTTGTTGTGTTTCTGTTTATTTTTTTTATTTATTTTCACGTAAGGCTTTTATATACGAGCGTGCTATATGAACTGAGTTGCTACTGTGACAGTATCAGTGATGGATGGTTTCTTTTTTTTGTTGTCGTGTTTACATGCACCTTGGTCTGAAATTAGACATTACACACAAAATGAAACCGGTCTCAAGACCCGGACCAGTCTTGGATACAGTCACGGAGGACGACGCGATTCAGGCGCAGCGAGTTCATGTCAGAGGCAAATTTATTCCTAATAGGAATATTATTTATTGTTGACTGTTTAAAATGTGTATTTATTTGCAAACTCCACAATATTTAGAACATTAGCTCATCTAGTTAAACAAATATAAACAATAAGACAAAATCAAATAATGCAACAAATGGGTAAACTGTGTTAACGTTCTAAAAACATACAGTGGAATTACTGTAACAGATGGAGACTTTACAAACAAAACCCAACTGGGGTTAAATTGTGGCCAGAAAACAGTGTGTGGTTGGTCAGATTGCCTCAATTTTCTGTGAACATAAAAAGGTCTACCATTCCACATCTCACCAGGAGTGGGAGCAGTTCACTAAGGGAAGGTCTGTCCTGCTGTTAAAGGACAGGAGCTCCGTGTCCTCTGTCATGGCTCATGTAACATGTACACAATGGGATGCAGGATGCAGAGCGAGTTTCATATTTTGGGAGGAGGTGACGCCGAAGGTCAGGCCCCTGGAGGAAGTCAGGCTGAGGGCGGGTCTTGAAATGCGAAGGAAATAGGGATGTATGGGCATGTATAGAAAAGATTAGGTGCGACGGCGTGGATCCCAAAAGTGCTCTATTTTTTAACGTCACAGGATGTTGACCTCTATATTTCAGCGCTGTATCTCGAGGATGACATTTTCATTTTACCTCTAACCTCCAGCGGTGCTTCTGTCAGGCTTCCGTGGATGATGTACAGGGAGAGAAGCCTGAGTCGCAGGCTGCACACCGCTACGTTCTTCTGTCCCGGAGATGACAAACGACCCGGCGACGCAGAGAATTATCACAAACATCAGCCTGCAAAACGACGATCCGGCAGCTGGAGAGGGCTGTCCCAAACACGGGGCTTGGCTTCTGCTGGGCACAGTCAGCAACAAATATTGATTCAACTATCCCATAATCTCTGTGTATGTAAGCAGACTTTGTGATTGACTGTGTGCTGAGTGAATATTTGGCTCTCCAAAAAAAGGTTTCCGAAAAGTGATGAAGTTTTCCAGATCTATAAAGACATTCTGATGAAGGTCTATAGATATTTGATTCCACTTTATAAAGTCTTTTCCAATATGAGGCAAAATGACTTCAGCGCTTAAACTCGTGCTTGGATTATGGAAATACGAACTCTTAGCGAGTTTTGTTGCCTCCCGACTATAAATAGCTTGTCACGTTTTCCCGCTCGTGCCTTTAATCAGACCAGGCCACCCTTCTTTCCTTTTGTTAGCCCTTCACTGGTCCCTGTCTCTAAATACAGGAATTTGTACAGTTCTGGAGAGGAAACCCAGCTGTGATAAGAATAACATGACCGGAATGCTCTGAGAGATGTAGAATCATTAGTGTCGACAGATGGAAGGCTGGCCGCTGATGTTTCACGCGGATGTCGTGGTGTGCTCGACGTATGTGCTACAGTTAATTTAGTGTGTGTTCATGTGCCGCTGACAGCAGAGATGGTGATGAGTTAATACACCTCTCTCAGGGATCAGCGGCCTTTTTTTATTTTATGGAGTCTCTGAAGTATGATGCACTGGTCCAGATGGTCTTTTTTTTTTTTTTTTTTTTTAGCCACTATTCATTATCATCATCATCACGTCCAGAGTCTGGCTGAAAGATGTGCCACAACAAACTGAATTTGAATCGTTTACATTTCAGTCTGAATTGCTCGACTTTTAATACTTTTATTAAAGGTTCAAAATGTAATATTCCCCCGTGCTCGCGTGCTCACGTGTTTGTCGTCCGCTGCCGCTGGCTCACTCCATTTCTAAGCGAACGGCAGCTAGTGTTAACGCTGTAGAGGAGCTGAAGAGAGGCAGGAGGAGGGAGCGTAAGGATTTTTCCTATGTAAAAATGTAGGCAAGCGAGACAGCCGTTAACTTAGAGAAGGAGCGTCGACGAATGAGCAGCTCCCAGCACGAAACAGACTCCAACACAGACTTCACTAAAGGACGCGAACACACACAAATGTCACATACTGAACCGTTAAAAGAGTTCATTTGAGCAGCAATTTTGAAACTTGAAACCGACCCTGCTCCGAAACCGCATTGTCTGCAATTCAAATTTAGTTAGTTTAGTAGCCGAGACGTACCTACATCCAGGCGGACGGGGGAAGACTCTTTGCGTTTCCTAAATGAGTGTGTCCTCAAAGCGGCCGTGACGTTTTTCTTAGTTTGCAGGTGCGTTCTTGCATCGTGGGGTGATGAGGTGTCCTGGCCTCCATTAAAAAGGAATTCTGTGAATCTGCACGTGATTGCTCTTCCTCCTGCGTCTCAGTAAACTGAACATTGTATTTACTGTATGCCACATAAAGACTAGAGTATGTCCCAATTCACAATATGTCAGGCTCAAAAAATTCCGAGACGTTGCTCCTGCACCCGGTTGCATTTTGCCAGCGCGCCTCCCCGGCTGCTCCTACTCCCGATCAACAGATGTATGAGTAAGAGGGTAATGTGTCCCAATTGTATTCGTGCTGCATGCAACACTACATGCTGTGGAAGAGCAGCTGCGGCACAAAAGAATAAGTATGTGATTGGAAATGCAGGGGGAATTTGAATCACAGAATGAATGTGGAAGTATGTAGAGAGTTGCATTTTCCGTGAGGATCAAATATTACATTCACTTTCGGGTTTATTGCAGTTCCGTTCCAAACTAATACATTACGTTTTTAATTCATTCCATTCAAATTACGTGATTGAAATGAGATTTTTGTTGGGGAAGGTCTGCCATTAAACACTGATTGCACTCGTGTTGGCGGTTCCTTCACTTTTCCTTATCGGGTCAGAATTTAAATTGGTTTACTACTTCGCTTTATCCTCGGCTCTTCTTTGTTTATCGTCTCACAGAGCGACAAGTGTGGCTGGAATTTTCACAACGGAGGCTTTGTGGCGTAATTAAACTTTTACAAAGGAAAAATGCGTTTGATACTTCTGACCTTTTCTGTGGACGGCGGCTCTGGGCCACCGAATGCATTTGGGGAACTACTGACACGTATGTGTTACCAGTACATTTCATTTTCAGTACTTTTATTTATTTTTTATATATAAAAGGCAGGCAAGATTCCAGTTTTCTGAAAAACCAATAACGTGTTGTGTTTCCCCAACCTGTCTGTGGCATTTGGCCCCAACGTGTTTTATTCATTCATTTTATTTCCATAATTTATTTATTTTAATAAAACTCTCTCTTTTTTTAAACTGGGTGCTGATCCGGAGCATTTATGGATTTGATGAAAAAACCATTATGCTCATGTTGATTTTTATAAAAGGTGCAAACTGTGGTTCAAATCTGCTTTTAATACATTTAGTTTTGCTCTTTTGATGGGTTAAGGTTCAGGTGAGATCTCTCCTCTGTTTCTCTCATAAGTTACTTTGGATTTATGTTCCCGCTCCTTAGGGGAGTTGTAAAGCTCTCTGGCTTGGAGGCCTTGCTACAAATGATGGATGTCCCTCTCCCGCACCTTCACTCCTGTGTGGTCTGATGGGAGGAACATGAATGCTAAAGTGCACAGGGTAGGCTAACAATACAATGGCAGCGCTGCTAATGGGCCGGTGACAAAGGGGATTCTGACACAAATCTGGGCGAGGGGTGACCGTTTGAAAAATGTCTGTTTGAGAAATGTCTGTTTGAGAAATGTACTGTCAAAGTGCTCTCAAGAGGGCGGAAGCATTAAAAGGGGTTCGGTAGAGGGTTAGGGTTAGAGCGCTGCGATTGGTTCGTCAGCTCCTACGTGTACCACTAACGCGCTCATGTGCCGACCGTGATTGGAAAGTCACTTTAAAAACAGAATATCTCGACAAAGCAGCACAAAAAAATACACCCACAGAGGGTTTTACCTTCTTCACTTTGCAACCTGTCCAGTGTAACATTCCAAATGTTGTAAATAAGTTCTGTTGCTCTCTTCAACGCTGCGAGACTTCCTCAGAAATTAGACCACGCGGGCGTCGCGGGCGTCGCGGGTCACCGGTGCCTCGATCACTTAGTTTGACTTTGTTCATTTTGATCCAAAACCAACATGTTAAAATGACTGTTTTTGTCAAAGGAGTCCGGTGGCTTTGAAGAGAGCTTCAGTTCCATGTCCAGGCCCGTCACACACAGTTAGAACCTTTGAGCCGTCTTCGACTTCGCATCGCCTGCCTTTTGTTTTATTTGATTTTATTTGTAGTCAAGACCACCTAAAGTGAGACCAAGTCATGAGCCAGACCAGACTAGGTGCACAACAAGGACGTTACAGCAACCAGGTCTTTCACATTGATATACTGTACGGGTTGAGATGATTCCCGTTGCCAGTGAGTAGCAGAATGAGGCAGCTTCGGGAAACAAGAATCAAGAACTGGCAGAAAGCTTTACACCGAAAAGAAATGTTTGAAACATTTTTTTTTCTAACCACAGTGATGTTAACAAATACATTGGAAAATTCACCGGAAATTTAGCGAGATCCCTGCGGCTGCCGTCTTGAAATAAAATGCCGAGTAACAACACGCTCGAGACTGAGACCAGACCAACACCTTCAGAGAGGAGTCCAACCTCAAAGACTACAACACTAGTCGTCTACATGCGTATTCTAAAAGGTGAAAAGGAGCTCTTAGCTGTACTCATGTAGTGCATTATCTGTACTCTGCTCGTATCAGTCTGGTTTTTGTGTTTCATCATTGTTTCTCCGTCCTCAGGACACGTCTCAGGCTTTAAGCTCCATCTACTGCATCAGTTTTAAGGTTATGCAGTATGACTGGGGTGTATAGCTCCATATGAAGCATTTCTGCTTTGATAGATTTCAAATCTATATATAAAGAAGCAAAAAAAAAACCTCTCTCTCGAACTCCCAGAGTCACACCTAAACTTTCGTGACAGATGTTCCTCTGCTCCTTCCTCCCACACCCGATCCGACTTGTCCCTTGTTCAACATCTGACTTCCTGTATGTGTTTCCTCCATACAGTACAGCCATAACACTGCCGCAGGTTAGCAAGTTCACTTACGTAATGAGACGGATGTACTGGGAAGCCTAGCATTTCTAAAATAGATACGTCCACAGCGATATGTTTTTCACACCATCTGCAGTTTCTGGAAGAACACCAAGAACGCTGCAAAAGGACAGAAATTCACAAGAGAGAGAGAGAGAAAAACACTTATCCAGGACGATACACAACTTGGATCATGAAGCCCAACAAGACTACACAAAACTGAGTAAAAGAAAAAAGTTAAATGCAGATAAATTGGGTGTCGTAATATGTGCTCAAGACGGTTAAATTCACCAAGCGTATTAGACCGCTTGAGGGAAAATTACGCATCAGGAATCCTAAGTGCTTTGGTAGAAGGGAACTGGACTTCTTTTGGTTCTGGAAGGTGTTTCACTTCCCATCCAAGAGGCTTCTCATGTGACTGCAGGGGAATTCCAGGTATTTAATGTCTATAGGGAAGGTTTTGTTCAAATATGGGAACTTCTGGCAAAGGAAATGTTTTCAAATGATTATTTGAATTGCTATACTTTTGTTCTTGCAGCGACAGATAAGTCCTACTCGACAAAACAAAAGCAGAAAATAAAGAAAAGAAAAAACTCTTTCCTTAATTTAAAAGTCGTCACTTCTCTCAAAGTAAATAAATACATGGTATACACGCTGACCTGTTTCTATGTCTATATATGTCTTTAACTGAACGCATATAGTGTTCATTTCAATCTAACTGCGGAGGAGAAAAATAGTTTTTATCAACTTCATGTGTTTATATCGTGCTTCATTCTGCTTCTAAGATTATGTCCAAACTCCAGACAAACCGTCAGGAGTTTAAGTCGTCTCTGGATAGTCTTACAGGTTACTTTGCAAACTGGATAGGTTACAGATTAGTTACCATGTTAAAAATGTAATAAGTAACCTAACTATTTTAAATGCTTAATCCAAATAATGTACCTTATTACATTTGGTTACTTTTTGATTGGGCAATAAAGCCGAGAAGTCGCAAAAACATCCAACTTAAATCATACGTTCTGATTTCAGAAGGAAAAAAATACTGTTGAATTCCCAGCACTGAAAGACGTCCTGTCGGCTGTTATTTTCTACATATAAGCTTTTTACAGAAACCCCTTCGTAATCACACACATTTTGATGAGTAACTGTAATTCAATGTAACCGCAACAGATGACAAATACATTTATCACGCAATTTAATTACGTAATGCCGTTACACGTAACCAGTTACTCCCCATCTCTGCTACTGGAATAATTCAGTCGAGGATGGGGAAAACATCTAACTCTAACATGAAAGGAAAGGAAACATCGCTCGACCTGTACATTTGTTGACAACCGGTTCAATCTGGAAGTTCTTCTTCAGATTTTATTGTAAAGGCAGTACAGTACATTTCAGTACAGTGTATAGATGATAGAAGCTTACAAAACAGTTACTTTTATTAAATACAGAGTGCCAGGTTCAGTCCAGCAGGAGGCAGTGTAAAAACATGGCTGGCACTTCAAGCTGAATATCTATTCTTAGATATTTTCCCATTTGCCAATGAGCAGTTCACTCTTCACATTGTTCAAACACAGTGTAAGGTCATACTGCTCACAGCACAGGAAGTTCCTCCCTCTCTGTCCTGTCCATTTCTTGTTATCTTCTCTGAGAGCTTTCTGAGCAACAGAAGATTGTTTGGGCCTCTCTCTCTTTTTCAGATGTTGTCATCCAAATGTTCTTGCAGCCTCTCTCCTCTATTATTGTGCCTGTGTCTCCTGAAAACAAACCAAGTGTCCAATTTAGAGTGACACACCATACAATGGCTCGACTTAACGTGACAATTGTTTTGTCAGCAGACGCAGGCCGGGTTGTCAGGCCTTATGTGCATCACCTCTCTTGTGGGGGAGACTGTTGTGTTGCTTTTTTTGTTGTTTTCTTTCCTCTTAAAACAGCTGCTACCGCTGTCTATATTGTGTCAGTGGTATGGGTTTATTATCAGAGCATAGCCTGAAATGAGATTTGTGCCTGTGGCTGCCAGTGTCTCCGTGCGTTAGCATACCTCCACAGCAGAAAGGCCAGCACTCCTCCGAACAGCAGCAGCAGGAAGACGAGGCATACCACGGCCGCCGTCATCCCTCTGCCCTCTGTCTCACAAGGTGCTGTCAAACAGGAAAAAGACACCCGACTGGTGAAAAAAAACCCAAAAAAACACAAGCCGTCTGACGCAGCTGCCCTCGAGGGCCAGAAAAGTTCACTGCAACAAGTCTTGACGGTCACTAAAGTGACTGGAACAGCGAGAGCGAATACGTTTTATCCTAAAATACCACAAGTGTCTCTGGATCATCACGCCTGTTGGCAGATACAGAGAATTGCATTTGTCTCGGCTGTTTAGCAGCAGTGGTAGCAGCAGTAGCATTAATGGCGCTAGTGATTTATTGATCTCACAGTGGAAAATCCTTTATCACTGAAACACCACCAGTAGATACAAAACACAGAATAAAGTCCAATCAGCACTCTACTGTGTCAGATAGACTTGAGATCCACTACCCAGGAGTCTTATTCCTGAGTAACCATGACACAACACAGGTTAAAATAAGAGGCACAGACACCTTTTTTTTTCCAATTACTGACAGCAGCGTTGCAGCAGTCTGTGTGGCCGACGTACGAGCGGAAGTGCCCTGTTTCAATATCCAGCAAACAAAGAGCAACATTAGCATTCGTTCAGAGTCATGTGTGGAGTCACCTGGTACATTCTAAGTCCAGTATTCAGTATTCAAGGTACAGCGGTCCGGTGCAGTGGGCTTATCTGAGGCGCCTGCTGTGACCAAAGACGCTGCTACGAGAGCACGGAGAGTGAACCGAAGCACTAAAGGCCTTTCAACCAGAGAAATAAAGCTAAAAAAATGTCGTTGTGGGTTTATCACTACGAGGATCAGATCATCGTGTTGTCACTTACATCGTCAGTTAAAAAAGAAAAAGGAAAAAAAAAAAATGTATGGAAGCCAATTTTTGCCACTGAGATGAAAAACAAAAGTTAAAATGATTTAGCATTAATGAACATTTCTCAAAAATAAATTCTTTTGAGAAACTAAGTCATTATTTTGTGAAAGTTTCACATTATTCTGCGATATTAAGTCATTATTTTGAGATACTAAGTGGTTTTTGAGATACTACGTCATTATTTTGACTTCCAGGATCTTTAACGGGATTTTTTTTCCCCCATCACAGTAGCAGAAATGGGCTTCCTTACTGATTAGGTTTTAATAATATAAATGTAACCACAGGTCACACAGAGTCAACTCCTACCTGCACTGTAGGTAGCTGAACTATAGCCCAGTTTGTTGCTAACCATGCAGGTGAAGTGGCCACAGATAGGGATCATGGTTACAATCAACGTGGTCCCGTCTTTGGAGACCCTTCCCACAGTCTGAGTGATGGCGACTCTCTCGTGGAGCCAGCTGAAGCGCGGCTCCGTCCCCCAGGCTTCGCCACAAACCAGGGACGAGTGGGACACGTTGATACTGACGGAGACGTGGTGCACCGCCTCTGGAAAGACAGACAGGCAGACAGACAGAGGTGAGGGTAAGCGTCAAAAGAGGTGAAAGAATGCAATTCAAGAGGCAGACAGACGCGAACGGAGCTGATGGCTGGATGTGACGCGCTCAGCCGTGGGCATCTAGCTGTATGAAATAAGAATGATGGCACACGGCTGTCCTAGAGCGTCTAAGACAAAGAATCATGAGAGACGTTTAACGCTGTCAGGAGAAACCGGTTCGGTTTCTGAGACAATAATGAGACCACTGAGAGAGGCATAATGTGGGAGAAAGAGATGATGGAAAACCCTGGAAGCTCAGCGAGCAGATGTACAGAAGAGCGGAGGAGATGAATTGATACTGTTAGAGTAGACGGATGAGAGGAAAAGCAAAGACGCTTTGACAGAAAACTAGAAAGCTATGGGAGAAACAAAAGGAAACACAAGAAAGCAAAGCCTATAGGCAAATTTAATTTCAAGTGTTTCATTATTAAATAAGACATCCACCATCAGAAAGAAACAATGCCTGCTGGTGTTAAATTAAAGCACATTCATTATACTGTTGGTAATTGCTGGAGTTAATGCTCCAAAGACCAGGACATAGTACGCTGATAACTTTCTGCTTTCAGCATTACATATTTATGAATCTAAAATGCTCTTTTAAAACACATTTTAAATGTTACAGAATCATCGTCTCCTCTGTTAAAGCTGTCAACTTTTGGCTGCTTCTAACAACACAAACAGTCCGTGATTCTTTGCAACCTCGTGGCTTTTATTTGCCTGTATAGACTGCATACTGAGTTACGTGATCTTTTTTTTTTTTTTTTTTTAAATCACAGTGGAGGAAATGGGCACTTCTTAGAATTTGAAATGTATTGTTTAGTCTAAAAAAATACCAGAGAACGACGAGATCCAAATTTCACAGAACCCGAGATGCTGCCTTTTCATGCTTCTAAAAAAAAATCATTAAAAGCCAAAAGGAAGCAAAGGATACAGAACCATATGAACGTCTGAAAGGATTAGGTTAGGTTTTTTGTACTGGTTTATAGCTAAAGAAAAAAGCTTTGCCTCGCTGTCAGACGGTCCTTTCCCTGAAGTGCTCTTCAAACCTACTAGACTCCCCCAACAAAAACAGCAATTTTACTACTTGTGTTATTGTGTGACTTTGGTGTTTGTTCGTCCGTTTGGATCCAAGCGGACGAACAAATGAACCGATCGAGGCAGCGGCTCAGCGAGGCTAAATTGCTGCCCATGTCAAGTGAATCCAGTGGTTTTCAACGGCATTCAATTCCCTAACCTTCACCCGCTGGAAAATGAGCACGTTAACACGATTACCACGTTAACACAGATTTTTTGAATACTAAGTTCATGGCGTAGAGAAGATACCAACACGCTTCTACATCAGCATCGGTCTGGCAACGTTCAGGCTGATTTTGAAACAGGATATGGTGTGTTGAGCCATTTTCATCCAGAAAATGTTGATTTGTGTAAATATTAACACCAGCATTGATGTGTTTCATCACAGTGGAGTCATATAATTCAATTTACAACTAAAAAAAACAACAACCATATTTTAGTTAAGACGAAATGGACAAGATGCCCTTAAATCGAACACAAATGTGAAAATCGATGGCTCCATGGCAACAGAGCTATCTCATTTAATATTAAGGAAAGCTCCAAAACTAAGTGGACCTTGAAATAAGATGATTAGACTCAAAGATGTAATACAGACAAAACCTAAAAATCCTCCCACTGAGAAAGCTGGAACATCTAAAATTGGCATTTTTATTCGGTAAATTACTTAAACGGATATTGAAATAGCTTTTTGCCGTTGCCTGTATTTTCAGTGATACATTAAAATGTACAGCTGACTAAACAATGAAACCCCTCACATGTTGCATGTCATTACCGTACTCCCTGACTATGCAGTATGCCGTGTCCTTGGATCCTGTGTGGTCCGTCACAGTCACAGTGTACACACCGCCGTCCGCACTGTTGCTGTATCCATTAATCTGAAGTGTCGTTTCCTGCTGCTCCACGTTCGCGTGGACATGTGGCTTCGTACCAGTACACTCGCCGCTCTTGCCAGGGCACGTGGCCAGTGTCACTCTGCCGGACGCGCTCCCAGTTTCGGGCTCCCGCTCCCACGTTACCATGGAGACCTCTTCTAGGGGTCCATGCTCGATCCGGGCACGGAGAACCAGGTTTGAGCCGGAGATTACATGCACGGGCTCCTCATTCAGGATGTACACGGACACACACTGGAACTCACACGGCACTGAGGACACAGATTTGTTATTGCACGCTTATCAAGATCTGCTGCTTCCACATTCACCACAGGTGGCAAAAGTACACAGGTTCTTAGAAGTACAGGTACTTGTGTAAAAGAAAAAAAAAAAAAAAAGACTGGTAGAGTTTTTCCTGCAGTAAAAGTGAAAAAGTACTAAACTGCCCTCAAAGTATAAAAAGTGAAAACCATCCTTTGAAGGATGTTTTTACTGGCTGTTTCTGAGCAAAGCGAACTGATCATCACGTCATATTAAAATAATGTGAAGACCATTAAACCATTCTATCTTCAAATGAAATGCAAAAACAATGGACTGAAAATAATGAGCAATAACCTTGCTCCAATGTGCAAATCAGTTTTCAATGTCAGCAACAGAACTCGAAACATCATGAGGCCTTGACTCTGCGATCCAGTCTCTTTACTGTCTGTTTCAACTTGTCACGTCTTTTAAGCTGCTTTTGTCTCACGTTTCTTTTATTCGTCATTTTTGCCAAGAACTCAGAATGCACTCGTTTTCTTTACTTTGATTTAATGTTGCAAAAAGCCAGCGCGGCGTCTTTGTGGCGTCACATCTTTTTCATCTTGTTACACCTTTGTTGTCAATTTTCATCTTTTTTTTGTAATTTCCTTCGCCTTACGTCGTTCTCGTCTAGTCGAGTAAGGAGAAGAGGGTGCACAGATTTGTGTTAAGATGTAGGGAGTAAGTTGTGAGAGAATAAATGACCTGAAAAAAACTCTATTAAGTACAATAACAAAGTATTTGTTCTTAGTTACTTCTCTCAGGATTTCCATTTAACTGGCCAGTAAGACCTGAAGTATCTGATATTCATCAGTCGTGTCCTTTTGGCTGGTGGAGGACTGGAGGCATTGTTTTGAGCTCAACAGGAAGTTAATAAAACAGGCAGTAGTGTTATACTTCATCTCTGTCCTGAGCATATACTCTATGAATATGTATAGCTACTTTCTGTCAAACTATGTCAACTGATGATTTATGGCACGGGACATCCACGCCTAATGTGATATCCATCAAACCACATCAATAGCCTAAAATCTGTGTCAAAACTGCAGTGGACCTCGTAAGCTTCCTTGCATTTACCACAAGGGGTATTAATCATGCATCTACGCTAGGCTTGATAAGCAAAGGATGGAGGTAAATAATGCAAGTGTGGTTACTGATACAAACAATTTTAAGCAAATCATCAGAGTGCACCATCTGAATAGTGCCGTGGTTCCTCTTTGTGTCCCCTCAAAGAATCAAAAGAAGCGCTTCTGTTTTATCTTGCACGCAGGAAGGGAAAAAAAAAAAGGATTATGAGGATTATACTTTTCCTGGGGTTTTAAGCAAAAATCACAACAAAAAGGAACCTTACTTAAGAGAAGCAGCAGGGCAACTCTCCAGCACAGGAAATACTGTAGATCCATAACACCTGCTGATGTAGACAGAGAACAGAGAGAGGAATTTGTCCATGACCTCAGAAACAGCACACCATTTCCTCTGCAGGGGCGCCACTACAACAACACTACTAATAACACCACCTCCGGAGCAAATGTGAAATTAAAACGAGAGCACAAAAAAACAATTAAAACAGCATGTCTCTCTTTAAAAATGTAATCCAAATGTTTATTATTTTTTCTTTTCTTAATTTATTTGTGAAGTATCCAGTGTTGGCTTTGCACACTGCACTAGAGTCACAACTTGGAACAAAATAAGGACGGGTCTGCTGCCAAAACTAAAATGAACCCCCTCAAGCACAGCTGCTGCAACATAACTCAGAGGAAAAACACTGATAGCAATGCAGGAACACAACCCATCCTGCATGCATTAAATATAACCTGAAATTCCCTTTGCTGTTTACCTTGAAGATATCCACATCAAAACCACCACCCCACGACCCCACCACCCCCAGAGTGGGATTCTACCTGCCTACCTACCTTCCCGATGTCGAGACAAACAGCTGCAGTCGAGCCAGAGCGCCTCCACTCAAAGTTCACTTTTCCGCAGGTTAAGGTGCGGCCGAGAACTGGCTCTGCAAGTAGATTTATGGCCCAGAATAAAACGACATCTTCAAAGCACTTGTCAATGCATTGCAAGAAAAGGTACAGAAGACAAGACTCTGATCTGTTTTCTGCAGAGTTATACAACCTCAAACTGGAGTAAGGCTCTAATGTTTCAGGGCCTTTGTCTCTCCGACCTTTTTTCGCTGCTTTTCAGCTTCAGTCTGTGACTCATGTCCTGCGTCATCTTGTTTTCAAGCAGTCCGATTTCCTCCCCCCAACACAGGCTCTCCCCCTCTTTCCTGTACAGTAACGAGTCCCTACTGTTTGTATTTTAAATCAGTGAACTTTCCATTGTTAAATAAACTCCCCGTATATCCCCGTGTCTGAGCTCCCACAGCATGTTGGATTTCCACTTCACTGTTTTGGCATTGTTTGTAAACAGAGATAAAATGAAATGGTATTCTTATGAAGGGAAACTAGTTAACAATGTTGGAACTCTGTTTTATGAAATAGGCTTTGTACTGCAGGCTCCTTATCCGACACGATTAGCCCCGCAGACACAATACATTGTCTTCGCTTTGTATTGTAAAGAAGGGTAGCACAAGAATTGCTTAATTATAATATTTTCCAATAATTGTCCCTTGCATGCAACTGAGACACCTTCAAGCACGTAAAGGGGAATGCCAACAATTTCATTCCCCTGGGAAAGTTCAGCGAGTCTCTTAAACTCAACTGTTAGATGTGAAAGTCTGCTATATTTAAGATTCTACATTTATTACATAATCGCCTTATTGCAGTTATTTGAGCTAAGCGCAATCGTCTCCTTTCTGTAGAAAGAGATCAAACTGACAGAAATGACATATTTTGGCATTATTTCCACATCATTTGACTCTTGATGTCGTCTTGAGGCGTTTAACTTCTAGTGGTACCTGTCCTTATCAGTTATGTCTTTGTATATATGAGTAACAGGCTTTGTGTATTCAACCACCCAGTATGTAGATATTCTGAATTAAAATATCCATCGTTTCCAACGATGTTTAAATTAGGAGAAAACCATAATTTATTAATTCATTTGTTTCAGTCTTTTCGATGGTGTTGGTGTTTCTCTTTTTTAAACTCAAATTAATGTTTAAAATTACTTGCAGCTAGAATGAAATTACATCAAATGAATATAAATGTGCATAAAACTATGTTATTTTATTCAGTTACCTCTTGTAAAATGCTCTGAATGACTGAGTTCAATCACACAGTATATGTTTAGAGCTTTTATTGTGAAAGGTGTTGCAAAATACATACTGTGCTGTACGTTTTGTTTACAAAGGCATCCAGTGTCCAATGCCAATAAATGGCTCTTCGTCTTCTTCGTTAGGTGTACCGTATGTATATAAATTAAGTATTGCTAGCCTTGTACCATGCAAAGCGGCATAAAACGATTGTCAATTAATCGTCTGCTAAAATGTCATTATCGTGACAGCCCTGTCTAGGTTGTCTGCTGTTGCGGTGCTAATTGGCTTGGGCTGACACTAAAATAAAGTTCATATTCAGTCTTTTTCCTACCTGCTATGAGTCTGAATTTTAAACCTCAGCTGATTTATAAACTCACAGATAAACCCCGTCACTCAACACACCTGACGTGACATGATTGAAAGCTCCCAAACAGCTACTAAATGGAGCCTAAGATGAGACTGTTTTGTCAACTATGCGCACATCCTTTACTCTATTAGAGCGGTGAAACACAATGCCATTACTTATTCAGGGGCTTAGCTCTGCAGTTTCTCACTTTAGGCAGCACATCCTGGGGCACAAGTGATTCAAAACTGATTATAAACCCATTTGTGTTTTCAGAGAGTTTATGAATAATCATGGGAATCGCAGCTGCGGTTCCCACTGTGCTCTTTGTCTACAAAGGAGTGCTGTTAGCTGGGATTAACCAGTGGGTGGCACTAATACATCAGCTGAAAGATAACAGCATTCACCCTCACTTCAACCTCTGCAGCACGCATCATCTGATATATATATAGATATATACACAACAGTTCTGGTTTCATATGCAAAATAATTAGTGACTAGTTTTGGTTTTCATCTTTACATCATTACAGAGGAAAGTAAGCTGAAAAACGGAGTGAATAAAAATGTCATTATCTCGTGTTATTTATTAACTGCTTTATCAGATCATTGCTGCCATGAAACACTGTAACCGGGGCAAATAAATATTAACTAAGACCTTGAATCATGAATGCCAAAAGGGAAATAAATTACCATAACAGAAAAAAACAATGAGTGGGGTAAACAGGGGTAAGGCGCCCCCCTTAAGAACAATGTTTCTTTTAACATTTAAATAATATGAATGTCAATAAAACATGTACACAAGAAGTATGCCTAAGTAAACACATTTACGGGGTGATTAAACGACAACAGACTACAACTGTGTTATTACAAAACTTAATGTAAAATCCTCATGACCCGGGGAAGTCATTTTGATTCAACTTTTATGCATAAGATTAAATTGTAATTAAAATTTTGACAATGACTTTAAGTGCAGCATACGTCTTGCGTGCCACTTACTAAAATTAGTTTTGATTGTTCTAATTATTGCCAATTAATTTTGCACAATTAAAGTAAAAAATAAGTGATTATTGTCATTGATACTTAAAGGTTCAGTGCGTGACTGTATATAATTAATGGACAGATGAACCGTGACGTCCTCCATTGGTTTATGAGCTGTCGTTTTGAAGCCAGTTGTAGGCGTCGTGGGTGAGCTTGTGCTTAACGCCAGCTTACTGACGCGGTAAAGCGGTACACTACATCAAGTACAACAAAGTCATCTGACGGTCTTGTTAGTGTAACCTATTAAACACAACTACAGGTTGTCAGGAGAAAAATATGTTTTATTCAATAAACAAAAGCTCCGAAAGTCTGACTTGGCAGGTGAGCGAGCTCATACACACCTGTCAATCAAAGCCCAACATCAAAGCCTTCTGTCGCCCTGAGATCTTATTAATAGAGCAGTAATTTAAAGATGGACCAGAACGCTTATCATTGTATTATTATACCCAAAGAAAACAAATGCTAGTAGACTGCGCTCAAAAGAGATGCTGACCCACGCCTGGTACCTGTTTAGAATATCTAACTCAGTTTCCCTTTATATGAGATTTTGTGTTTAAATAGAATTATATTGTCTAAAATGACACACAATAAATATATATATTCATATTCATATAAACAGAAACAGACAATAAAAGTAAAATTAAATGAGCATGGAGTCTGAATCACTACAGGGACATACTATGCCTGCGTACAGGGGTTTAACAACTTTGATCATGTGACTTTGAACTTTGACCCCAAAATTAATGGGTAACCAGGGTGGGTCCAGGTCCACATTGCTGCCGACTATGACCATCTGAGCTCCATTTGTTAAGGAGTTTCGGTGCTAATATAATCACAGACAAACACACGCAGACCGATGGCAGACAGACACCGACCTCCCCATGGGTAATGACTTCTGGAAAATCATTATTGACAGTACTTTTAAAGAGAAGTTTGATGTAAGTCTATGGGAGCCAGGGCTTTTTTGAGGCAGCACTCAGCAGCTTGTCAGTGGTATTGGACCTTTAAGATACCGCCTCAGCCTTTGCCCCTTGGTGACATCTAGCGGTGAAGTTGCACATAGCAACCAACTGAATACACCACCGCCATCTTCGACGGTGGCCGCAAAGAAACGTGAAAGGCCTTAATTACGAACCTTAAGGCTGGAAACCAACCACGATAAAAAAAAAAAAGGAGAGGAAATGTGTTCTGACCTACTGTAGGAACATGGTGGTGCAACATGGCGGAGGCGACCCGCTCCCTATAAACGACTCATTCTAAGACAACAAAAACACAACAATTAGTACATTCAGGCGATTATACACTACTGAAAACAGAATTCTGATTATTATATTTCATTTCCGCGTTTGAAGCCTTCCAAATCCCCCTTAAGTTTTACACACTGGATCTTTTAAATTGCCGACATACTTTTATGGCCTGTAACAAAGCTAGCTAGCTAGAAGTGTGAACAGATGATGAAAATTAGCTAATTTGGATTATTTTCGTTATTTTCAAATCACTAAAAGCACAATTCAAATTTCATTTTTATGCCAACGGAGAAACAACTAATGAAAAATCCAATTTAAACCAGGAAAGCACAACAAAAACCACTAGCGAAGAATTCAAGCTAGCTAGCTAGCTAGCACAACAAGCTAATACTGCTAACGTTATTCCTGTAACATAGTTAGCTAGCCTTTTACACTGATAATAATAAACCTCTTAAAAGGCTTATAGTAGCCTGGTTTACCTCATATTTACCCTGTATTCTTCAAAAGGTAGTGGGGTATCACATCCTGTCGGTGTGAATGTCAGTGTCATGACTAACCACGTCCGGTCTCTGTTCAACACGGTTGTCGGTGTGTTGTAGCTTAAAAAAAAAAAAAGGCCGCGGGCCCTTTAAGAGAACAGGTGTGTCTGTGACAGGTAATAGTGGAGAAACAGGAAGTAAGAATACAAACCCGTACGTTACCGTGTACCAGCACGAAAATCAACATGAAGGCAGGGGCAAAACACTTCGGTAAGATATATATATATATGTATATAATTCCTCTATTCTTCGCACAGCAGGACATGTTTGTTTGTGTGACTTTTAAACTGAATAAGTATGCTACAGCAGATATTAAAACGTAACATTCCCTGTAGCCTTTCATTGCCGTAGTGCTTCGAGGATGTTAAAAGTTATCAGGCGCAGTAGAAAAAGTAATTTTGTATTTAAAAGAGTTTTTATCTCCCCGCAGACCGGCCTGACTGACGACATGAGACAACCTTTGCTTCTTATGGGTCTGTCACTGGCAGGTAAAACAATTTGCACCCACAGTTTGTCCTCCTTTTCACCGGACAGTAATGTTCAAACTGCTCTCGTCGGGCTCTAAACAGTATCGGTTAAGTCTGTAATGTGGGAGGACAAAAAAAAAAACAAAAAAAAAAAACAGGGCAGCAGAAGCTTTGGTATTCAAGGCACGTTTATAAAACAATTGCATTTCGTCTTAACCGCTCTTAAACCTGCGCGGCTGCATTCCCGTCTGTGTGCACTGACTACCGACTAACGTGATGCCTTCAGGGCCTCCCTTCAGACTCGTACATCTGCCATGTCAACTTGACTTACATATTACTGACAGTTAATAGGGTATGGAGGATGCTACGGTTCATAATAGTGATAAGATACCCACTTCTGGTGTTGGGATTTGTTACAGATTACTAGTTACCCCGTTAAAAATGTAATGAGTAATGCAACTTATTTTAATCACTTCATCACAAATAATTTAGATTATTACTTTTTAATTACCTTTCTAACAAATGGGGGGGGGGGGGGGAAATGGAGCTGAAAATTCCTAAAAACATCATTTAAACCAGGCGGCGTAAACCTCACGACATTCCTCAACACTGATTACTCTCATAGTTCTTCAATCTCGTTTGAATTAAGACCGGACTGATTTGATTTTAAAGCTTCGCCACCAAAACAACAATGCAATGTAATTTCATTGCATATTCTCTCTCTGTAATTCCATTCGGTTTGTAAGTACATAATGCTGTTACATGTTACTAGTTACTGCCCAACACTGCCTACTTCAGTACAGTGTTGTCCAAGCATGAACAATGACACTGAAAATGTAACAACTGTTGGTGAAAACATCACTCGCAAATCATTATTTCATTACGCCGCCCTCATTTAATAACAAAAACAGGACTCACTACAAATCAGATTAATGAAATTTGCCTTTAAAAGTACAAATACGAATGAAAGATAATTGAAAATTGAGCCACTCTTAACGGATTTCCAAAACATCTGCGATGGCTTATTAAGCTTTTTGCCTCACCAGGATCTAGTTATGAAACCGCATGC
Organism: Coranthus polyacanthus; assembly: GCA_037367275.1. Lineage (NCBI taxonomy): Eukaryota > Metazoa > Chordata > Actinopteri > Kurtiformes > Apogonidae > Coranthus > Coranthus polyacanthus. Next base: position 4,472,775 of record JAPQRN010000009.1, on the reverse strand, counting down.
ACACTTTACAGGATAAGTTTGAAGCCGCTCTGTATTTTCCCCCTCATTATTAACAAATAATAAGAAACAAAGTGCAAATGAGTGGATTAGACTATCACATCCATTGCTGTTGTATCAATTTTCCAGAGTTTCACATTATCACTCCTGCTCTGGCTTAATATAGCGTGGGTTGCAAAGAATAATAATAATAAAAAGATCAAGCAGAAAATATCTACTTTAGGTGTTTGTGCTGCTGGTGCAAGATGAACAAACCGAATTTCCACCAGGAATGTAAATGACATTTTAATTTGTTCATTAACTATTGCTGTTGTTCATGCATGAAAGATAATAATTAAACTAATAATCAGCAACATTTTCATATAATTAAATATTCATTTTCCTGCTCTCTTTTGCCACTTGATATTGCGCAATGGTGAATCAACCTACACGGTCTGTCAATCAATCTGTTTCTTTTTCCGTTTAAAAACGCCAGTGGCTGCGTTGGATGTCACAGGTCATGAGCCTTTGGTGCTTGAAAGGTGATGTAGTTTACATCAAGAGGAGCAGTTTGGAATAAGTAAAAGCACCAGACTTTTTGAATAAACAGTAATGCACATCTGACCCACAAGTTCACAAACAGAAAATGTTGGTAAAAAGTTTCCTGGCTACACTGTTGTAGATAATAATTTCTGTGGTTTGCATTTTTATCATCACTTTGATTTTACTACCAGCCGTTGGCATAACATTCAAGGTGAAACTAAGCCACTAACACGTTTCTAAATGAGTTAATTGTACCTTATAAATCTGACTATAACACCCAGATTTACGACCACGCTTCGACTTTGTGGTTTTGGCTCACAGCACATGAAGGCATCGTCGCTGTGCTACGTCATTTCTGGGCGTCTCCTCTCTTCTGACTCATGACTCTCTATCTTTCTGTTGTCATTAGCAGAGCCGGTGATATTTTTAGACTGAAACCATTTCGTTGTGATTCACATCGCAGTGTGGGAACCTGAATGCAATCCATTTCACTGTTAGCTCTTTTTCATTTTATACTATGCTCCCCTGTGAAAATCGAGTAAAGGCAGCCCAGCGAGACTGATCAGAACCATATTGATTTGATTTACTATAATTCATTAACCATGGCATTCTTGCGTGATACCATTTATATGCCTGTAAAAGGCCGTTGAAAATTCAGCCAGGGTTTCTCCTCTTGGATCTATAATACTATCAGAAACAAAAAGGACGACAGGCAGTAAAATACTAAAAAGGTTGGAGACATTTTTATTTCCTCACATCTGAGTATAAATGGGCAAACAGCACAAAGTGTTAAGTGTCTGACTGTATAAAACATAGGTGTCTTACAGGGTTTTTGAAAAACTGTCCATGCACCACTGAGTCTTGAGAAGACAGACAACAAATATGATTTCAACACGGCTTAAGACAGGCTAACAAAAACACAAAATAGATGTTTAGCTGCGGATCACTTACAATCCAGAAAACATAGTGTAAAACCTTTGAGGGAGGAAGGGGTGTGTACCTTACTAATGGGTTTTTACCCCCTGAGATCACTCTGTGTGTCTGTATAGATTTATTTCTCTCCGCTTTTTTATTTAGTGCTCCTCTCTGCCGACGTGCTGGCTCAGACCCCAGTGGAGATCCAGTTCCAGACAGACCCGGTGCTGGTGCAATCTGGCACCCAGATAGTATTCACAGTGCTCACCGTGCCTAATGTGTTATCCATGACATGGCAGTACCAAGGGGGAGTGACTCTGGGTCTGTGGGCCGGTGGAGCCCCAGTGATAAACCCGGTGCCCCAGTTCCAGGGTCGGGTCACCATCTCCGCCACCCAGCTCCGAATTGGGGGCGCCCAGCTCCGAGACGCAGGAAACTACACGGTGCAGGTGACCCCTGACGCTACCACGGGCCTGGGCGAGAACTCCAGATCGATACAGCTGAGGGTGTTCGGTAAGAGATAAAAAAAAAGCGTCTCTGTGAGTTCGTTTAACAGATAAGTGTGTGTGAGAGCTTGTGAGCAGAGACTGCTTCTTTAGCTGCTGAGTGTGTCTATTCCAATGGGGGACGTGAACATGATTGAAACTATTAACAGTACTTTCAACTCATAGTCACCAAGTTACATTTTGGACCTACTGTTCACAAGCCCCTTATCTTCCAACATTGTGACACTAAAATGGCATTTTTCAGACGGACAAATCAGGAGAACGTTAACTTTGAGCAGCAACGATATCTCTTCCACAGAAGATTAAAAACAAGCCGGAAAAAAATGCAAAAGATAATAAAAATATTGGTAGTTTCCAGTAAAATACATTATTCTGTACTCAAGTAGAAGTACAGACACTTATACATAAAATACTATGGTAACAGTAGAAGTACTTCTTTACTCAAGTAAAAGTAAAAGAAAGAAGTACAAGCTCTGAAATGTTCTCAAAGAGTAAAAGTAAAAGGTAACAAAGTGCAAATCTAAACTGAACCTCACATCATCCATCCATCCATCCATCCATCCATCCATCCATCCATCCATCCATCCATCCATCCATCCATCCATCCATCC